>CAJPEV010001142.1:0-60162 GCA_905338385.1 Darwinula stevensoni
CTCTAGGAGGTGGGGTGCATGTCCTACGGACAACTGATACATAAGCTGTCAGTGACTGTGCACATATAAGCACTGTGCGCAAAACGAAGTCGGTGTGTCCGTACTGTGCACATAACGAAGGAATACCATCTAACCCATTTCAGCTTTCTTTTTGTTCAGTTCTAAATTTGTATCCAGATTCAATCGTAGCTGCACGTGTGTTGGCGAAACAAGTTGGCATTAGTACGACATTGTGTGAAATGCTGAATGTCTTGATTGAGAAGTCCCAATAAACCTATCCATAGAATTGAACATGTTGGAAAATCAAGTCAAAACAGTGTTTTCTGGTTTTCATCAGACTTATACTAGCGAGTTTGTTTGCCTGAAGGGCAAATGCAATACTTACACCTTCGGTGTTCGACGATGTAATTCAATTAGCTCATCTGAAACGTCTTTTTGGCGTTCGCACTTTCAAGTGGAGAAACTCCCTGGATTTTCGTAGTTTCCTATTGTGACGTCACTGCCAAGTTAAGATTCGCACCATGAAGTAAATATCCATCTCGTCTCAAAGCACCGCAGGTTTTTCCTGAAATCAGTGTCCTAGGAAGTACTTATGTGCCAAATTTCAAGTCATATTTACCGGATTCGCGAGGGAAAATAAAATTTTCATGGAAAACGTCCGCTCTGAAAAATTTTCCCGGAGGGGATATGCCTCAAAAGTAGGATTTTTCCTGAACTCAGCACCCCATCAGCAATTTGTGTATCAAGTTATCAAGTTTCAGTTTCCTATCATGTCTAGAACATGGTTAGAATTACCGTCTTTCACTCACGGTCGTTTATATACCTCGTATATTAGATACTGTAAACAGAGTGGACTGACAAAATCCAGATCTATCTGGAATTATGTAGAACGTCATCTAAACATAGCTGATGGTGCCAATGAAGTTAACGTGACTTCTTAAGGGCATGCTTCCTCCTGCTTACTGAATTCAAATTAATGCGATTTTTTTCAACAATGCTAATAATGCTTTGGGGCAAAGGTAGATACTGATTCTGTTTTATTTTTACTTTAACTCATGGAAGGTAAGTAAAGTCCATGAAGGTTAACATACCGTTAGTATGAAGAACGCTGAGAGGGTCACCTTGGCCGCAAGGTAAGGAGCATTTATGTAAACAATACTGGAAATGAAGACTCCTGTGTTTGTTAAGAGAACAGGCCAGGATTGAATCAGCAGCTTCTTCCTGTATATGGACAGAAGTGGATAGTATTTAAAATAATTGTATAAAATACATATTTCAATACATTTCAGGTACTTTGTATTTAAATACATATCACAATATATATTTGTATTTTATATTTAAAATACAATTCTCTGCAAGAAAAAGTATTTTGAAACACATTTGACAAAAAGCCAAATAGTTTTTATTTGGTACAGTGCAACTTCAAACATGGCTAGCTCAGCAGGTTTGCCTTCTTTATTGAGTGGGAAGTTCTTCAGTATTGTTGAACGAGAGAGGGTAGAGGGTCAAGGTTAAATGTGCTGCATGATCTACAGAGAATGTGATTAGTAGAACTCTAGCTGCAACATCCAACTTCTTCATACATTTGAAGGTTGATTGTGTTGCAATATCTTGGTGCGAATATGCTAAGCTTGTCCTTGGCCCAAGCAAGGTTTTTAATTTGTGATGTATTGGTTATCATCCTTAAACCTATGCCTAGTGCAAGCCCGAATCGTGCCAATGCAGGTTAATATTTATGTTCTTTGCTTTCAGAGACTACATTCAGATCTCGTTGAGGATTATGAATGGTATAATGGGGAGCAGTCTGGGATTCAGAAAGGAAAACAGAAATAATTCCATGCTCAGGCTATGTGCTGTAAAGGCCAATGGTCAGAACTTCTGAAGGGTTCTTGATTTTGGACAAAATCTGAAAGGCACCAAGTAAACTTTAAAATGTTTATATTTTGTATTTGATATAATATTATTGGGCTGTATTTATATTTTGTATTTACAATACATTTTTTCGTGGGCATTTGTATTTTGTATTTAAATACTCAATCACTTGTATTTTGCCCAGTTCATCATATGGAAGTATGGCATGGTCCCTTGATTTTCTTTGGAAGTGAAGAAGAAATCTTACACGTGTTTACCTTGTCTCTGCCAAGAGGGCCTTAGCTTTGTCTTCGCCGTTTGCAAACTGTTTCACAGTCATGAAGGCGATGGAGAAGAGCCAACAGTGGATACATAGAAGTAGTGCATAAGGAACAATGGTGGTATGAAAGTACATGCTGTCAGTTGTCAGCCACCAAGACTGCAAATCCCATCCTTGCATCTCTTGAGCAGATATAGTGGAAAATGTAACAACGCATGGAAGCCCTGAAACCAACGGGAAGCATTAATGATCATTTATGCATGTGAGACTAGTATTGAATTACTGGTTCTTGAGAGAAAAGGCAACAAGGAATGGAATGAGTAATCTCGTATTTAAGTTGTATACATTTTTTCTTGTTATCTTCATAGGGTGCTGGAGATGAAGTTTTGTACTGTACTTTGCATGGGGTTCGTGATGAAATGGCTGCAAAGCTCAAGAAAAATGTTATCTCCACGAGGCCGCCTGCTTCTGTTGGAGTTACTCAGGGTTCACGTTAACTCGCTATAGCGAGTCCCCGACTCATATTTTCTTGGAGGGACTCATATTTGCAACACATTTAAGTCCATGGGACTCATTGACAACTACCTGAACATGTTCCCACTGAGCTGAAGCTAGCGGCCGGGACTCAAGATTTAAAAAAGCTAGTGTGAACCCTGTTACTGATATTCTGCCTTCATCAAAAGAGAGCGATATTTCACATTTCATACTCACCCACACTAATGGCGAAGACTTTCAGCTTTCTGCGATTAACAGGCTGAACAGCATGATCTTCAACGTAAATGAGAAGAGATCGGGATAATTGAGCACTCATGGTGAGTATGAAGAAGAAGGCAAGGATCGTAATCACGTAAGGGTAGGCACTCTGAAAATGAGATGGAATAAAAAGTGTTGCCTGGATGGATTCACTATTTATTTAGCCCTGGACATCATGGTCTACTTCATACTGACTTGTGCTAATGAAGACCTGGCCGAAAATCCAACAGTTGCAGATATGACGCTGATAGCCAAGACTTCCTGCATCTTGGATAGGGAGAGGATATTTTTGTCTTGCCACCAGTGAACGACGAGGATGAAGAAAGAAGTTGCTTGAAACAAGAATCCAAGAAAGCATCCACCTATGACCTCATAATGGAATCCCCATTCAAAAATTGGAGCTTCCTAGAAGGGAAAGGATTATCGTTATTTCAAACACCTCCACCGGCATCTCTAACTGAAGAGGTTTTTTTCGCGACCTGCATGCGGTCAGACATTGCATATGGATTGAGTTGGACCTTCACTAGCACTGCCAGGGACACGAAGTAAAAAGTCATCTGGTCAAGAAAGCACGTTAGAATTATTTCTGCTCACCCATTCAGTGTAATCTGTGATTAGAAGAGCTACTATTCCGAGCCTTGGGCAGAGACAATGGACTCTGTCCTTGTCCTGCAAATTATATATGCACATAGTATGATTCCACTTGGGGGCGTGAGGACGAGTGAAGTCTCCCATACCGCAAAATCCAGTCCATTTGGAGTCATTCAAACGAGGATCTGTGAGATAAAAAGATTAAGACGTATCGCCAATCGCACAATGATCAGAAAAGGAGACAGAGTAGCAAAGACCAACCGTCGAGAGGAAATGTGATAGATAACTGAATCCCTCCTGGAACATTTCCAAGTTCTTGTCCTTCGCGTTTCATGCTCACTTGCACCACTTCCGAGCACAATTCGTACTCCATATCTTCCCAACCCCTATGAAAAGTGACATTCATAAAAGAATAGTAGCATACTGATGGGGACAAACTCAGAACTCATCTGGAAGGGTGCAAATATTTCTCACACATGCCGCGTGACGTATCTCTTGGGAAGAAGAGCTGAGAGATTGGTGTAGAAAATGGTAGAGGCGATCAGTGCTGGAGATTTCGGTCCAACGGGATCAGTTTCCAGTGCATAGAATGAGATCTCCAACCGCTCTTTCAAATACCCTGGGATCCTGTCGGAGGTAGTGTTGTAACTTTTCCTCTCAAGACTTGGAAGGAAAACATCTGCTTACTTTGCATCGATGGGGGGAACAGGAACCTTCTGCCTTCCTTGGGCTGCACGAAGTGGGAAGGCGTAGGCTGTGAAATGAGATTCTCTCACCATCGTCACATTCAGTGTATTAGCAGCCTCCGTCATCACATGATCCTCCAGGACTCTCGTCAATCTCACAGTCTTCTGAAAAACGAAAAATAAATCGACAGGCATCTGACTGGAATGCTACTGGTAACCTTAGCGGTGAGAGTAACTCACGTCATTGTGAAGAATTGAAGACGGATTGGCGAGAAAGTATTCAATGACGTTATAGAAGTTCTTCGATGAGCTTAGGAAGCTATCCCAATGTTTGAAGGTCTTCATATACTGGTCAACCCTTGCCAAAAGGGAAAGAATCTGTTCTCCTTCCCCCGGATTGATTTTACTTCTTGATGAGACCTCCTTCCAGATGAACGCCGATACGTCTTCGGCTTTCACTACTTGATAACCCATCTCCAGTAGTTTCATCTGGAGGATGAATCTATGTTGAGGAAATGCCGAATTCCCTGCCCATCTTAACCCTGTGTACCACGTAAACCTCACGTTTTCCATGAGTTCGTGCATCGAAGTGGAGATGCAGCCAGATGAATCCACTTCTCCCCACACGGATGGTTCCAGCACGGACCTCAAAATGCATTTTCGTTTCATGATCCCAATCGAACCCCCAGGACAAGATACTGCTGCCTCGTGGTTGGTGGCTGTTTCAGACCATTTCACTCCAGAATGAATGGATTCTTGACAACTATTTTCGAGTTCTGGATCCAGGACTTCAACCCGAACAATGGTCGAGCTCTCCCCGGCTCCATTCACAGCAATGCAGGCATAGTTTCCACTACTCTTCAGAGGAATGACATTTGGAATCGTAGGTGAGACACTCCGAATACGCAGAGAATTCAGGAAGCCTTTTTTACCCTACCGAAATGTTGTAGATTTTGAGACGAGATCCATCTGGATACAGGTCTTCGATCGCATGAGACGCACCTGGTGTGATAAGATTTCCGTTCTTGGCCCAATTGTAGCCTCGAACTCCTCTTGGGTCATTGTTGGCTGTACATGTAAGTACTGTGGACTGCCCCTGCGAGCCCAAGGACCCATTTTGTTACAGTTTGAAAGGTCCTTAATGTGGAGCTGCTTACGTAGTCTTGACCGTCCTCGAGAATCTTAAGTCGATACGTAAAAGCCGATGTTTTCGACCGATGAGCATCCGACGTGATTGCAAGCTTAAAATTGAACTTGAATATCTATAGCCTCATGATGGCAACGGTGTGACTGTGCCGTGCATGTCATTTTACCTTTAGAGTGCTTGCAGAGCGAAGCTCTTGTGAACTCAAATCTAAGTGCATCTCCCAGGATGCTCATAGCTCTATTGCCAGCACCTACCGCCAAAGCCAATCGAGGTATGCGTATTGACTTAATCCTCAATATACTTCTTGTTTGCCACAAGCACATTATGGACATTGGCTTGTGCTCTTCAAAATCGAGGTTTAGACTTGGCAACTGTTTGAATGTGATCCAACCTTTTGGAGTGTGAGGCTGTACGGGGTGAGGTGGATGGATGGAGGAATGTCCACGCTAATCATGATGGACCTCTCTTGAACGTGGCCCCAGTCTTCGACCCTGCATGTGAATAAACCCTCGTCCAGTTCCATCACGGCCTCCAGCGTCAGGATAGACGTGAATTCATCCGCGGAATTCTTCGGTAGCACGGTCATCCACGATTTCCTGAAAGCGAATCGAGACCAGCTCGGCTCTACGTCATGTGATTTTGAGGGGTCATGAGAAATTGATCCTGAAAGGCTTTTGTACCTGGAAGTCTGGGTGACATTGATGGGAGCATCGTCTTTGAACCAATTGAACTTCATCTCTGTGGATCCTGCGGCGATGCATTTCAACGTCAGCGAATGACCGCGTTGAATAGGCAGGCTTTGTTGCGCTGTCAACCGCTGAAGAAAAATCGAATATTCATACCCATACTTTCTCCCATTTCTAAAGGTCCGCCAATGATTGTGCATATCTTCCTATTTATACAGCACCTTGAGGTTTAGCGAAGGTTCCCTCTCGAACCAGATATACTGCGAATCGATGCTGAGGTTCCCCATCGCCCCTCGAGCCACAGCTTGGGTGATTGCATTCATTGCCAGAGCACTCTCCCATCGATCTCCAAAAAAGTGGAAATTTGCAACGGCCCCAGGACTGGTAGAGAGAAAAAGAAAGTACTGGCGATGGAATAGTCCGTTTATATTGCTCGAAAGCAGCTGAAGTGCTAAGAAGCTAAGAGATGTATCTCAATGGTACTCAACCCATGTTGTAATGTGAGGAATTTGGTGTGTGTAATGGGAGATGGTAGCGGTGCCCAGGGGTTCTGCACCCACGCAACAAACGGTTTGGAAAATAAAATAAGTGGATTCCCACTCACACACATAATTTCTCAAATATTTATTAAACATTAGAATCACGAGAATGAACATTAGCAAGAATAAGAAAATTCGAACTGAGATCCAAGTGAAGATCCAAAAGCCAGACAAGAGGCCTCAGGTTCCAGGAGAATTTTGCCAATCATTTTTAAAGTACGACTGGACCATGGGACGTTCTTTTTTCGGGGCTATTAGGTTCACACGTGATATTTTGGAAACAAACTGATGAAAATGAGAGAAAATGTAGAACCGGTGTCCATTTAAATTTTAACCTCAAAACCCTCAAGTTTGGCTGACAAATTCCAACGACCTGAGTTGTCTTCTCTGCGATTTTGAGAATGCCCTTTTTGGGAACCTTTTGGTTCACACCCTTCCTCATTCAGCCACCTTACAATATCATTACGAACCGATTCAATTTTTCCCAAAGTGCGGTAGACAGCCCCCCCCATTCTTCCCTCTGTCCCCACCCTCTAACATATGGATTGAAGTAACTGTCCCATGATGACGGGCCGCTTACAATGGAGGCGATTGCAGGCTGGGGACAAGGTAAGTGACTTTTTTAAATCTTTCAATTTACCGGTTGTCTCGAGGATAGGCAAAATGCTAATGAGGAACCGACACCGGTCCGGGAACTGGCGGTTGACGAACGCCGAAGTAGCCCACATAAATTCAATTTTGAATTGGCATATTATTTGCAATAGCAAGGGACATGATTCATTTTCAAGCACACTCACTGGGCAAGATTCCCCTGACTTGTGTCCCTGCTCTGTTTCGCGAAGAGGCCGAAGTTGAAAAAGTCTAAACTGAACCATTTGTTCCAATGCTATCTTTAAAATAAAAAAGTTCTCAGTGGGTTACACGTCGTTGATTTTTTCTGAACTCTTCCGAACTAATGTGGAGTTAGACTTACCCGAAATTGAGAATCGAAAAATTCGTGGCACTCGATATATGGGATTTCAAGAAGTGGAAAATGTGCTCTCCCAAGTTCTCCTTGAGACCGAGATATTCTCGGGAAGAATTGTTGACAGCGCTCAAATCCACGTGCATGTTTCTGATCTTGATTCCGCTCAGGAATCGAGTCTTTCCTTCCGAAAGAAAAAGAGTTTTGAATTCTCGACACGGCTCAGTCCGTGCTCATCGTATCACTCGTTTACGCATGTAAACGAGTGATAAGATGTATCGTATATATACCTGTATCGATGCACGTCACGTTATCGGATGCTAGCTCGTATTCCTCGTAGCACGTGCAGGAGGCGTTTCCGTCTGGGAGCCAGACGCATAACTGGGAACAGTTCAGTCCATTTTTCTGGCATTCTTGATGGATAGAGACAATGAAGAGGATTGATGCAAAAGCATTGCCATGATTCCAAAGCGAAACGAGGCAAGATTAGGAACGTTGTTAACCTTGCGGGATGTCTCCCTGATGCTTGAATTCGCATCTGTCCCCTAAATAGCCAGGTCGACAAATACATCTCACTTCCGTAGATCCCATCATGTACCTGAGAAAATATATGCAAAAATACGAAAGTGCCGCGATGTCGAGGACAGAATCATGTAAATCTGAAGTTGAAAAACCTTACCTGCATCTGCCGCCGTTCATGCAAACTTCGATGTTTCTCTCCGGATCACATTCTGGACCGAATTGACAAAATCGGCCGAAGAACCCGCGGAAGCATCGACATATGAATTTCCTACGTCAAGTAGAAAATTGAGGAAATGTTTTTTTTTTGTAATTTTTTCCCTGTTGTACAAACAAATGAGTCTATACGACGTAAATTGTCATAGTTCCACACCTCATGCCGAGTATGCTCAACTTGCACTGAGACGCTTACGCAATTAGGCAATAGTTGATTATCTATAGTGCAACAGAGAGAGGAACGCCCGCCCTGATGATGCTGTGACACGCGATAGACGTTTTGATGGATTGATCTCCTTGCCGTCGACTCACCAAACTGGATCTGTGAAGCCTCGCCACCTCGGAGGCCTTTCTTTTTGAAACTCTCGCCTGAATCATTTCGACACTCACTCGCATAATCCATTTTTGGTAACATCGCTAAAGCGCCGATGGAGACTGCAGAAGCATCAGAGCCTGTGAGCGAGCTCGAAAGACGTGATGATCGATTGATTTCTCCTGCTTAGAGACACCGATACATGGAGCAAAAGGAGAAAAGCATTTCTCGGCAGAGGACGGTGCATGCATCCTCACCTGTAGTTGTGCGTGACGATGCATTCCCCGTTGAAAGAGCAACTGGCAGCGGAGCAGGCATCTTTCCGAGGGCTGCGATCGGTTGCAAGGGTCTCGTACGTGATGTTGAACCCGTAGACATCGAGGAAATGCTCCGCCACCCGGATATTCGCATTTTCCATCGAATACAACTCCAAATTGAGAACCAGGAACGGCATGTCGGCGGTGATGGTCGGAGAAGCATCTTCTGCGGACACAGTACCTAGTTCTTTCCTGCCTCGGAATATGGATTCGTCCGAATAGTAATAGTAGGACTCGATGGTGAAGCCCTCCTTGAGGTAGAACTGCGTCAGATAGAGGGTGACGGTATGTTTGGTCCGGGCTTCGATGATCCACCGACACTTGATGGGAATGGGAAAGGGTTGAGGGAACCGCGGAGTCGAGATCACACCTCGGGTCTCCGTCAACGTTCCTCCGCACTCCCGAAATATCTCGACACAGTGACACCGCGAATGTAGGACGAACACGAAGCAGAGGATTCGAGAGACAGTCCCAGGCATGTCTATCATGTCGGGACGAGAGGCTGGATGTGACTGCGACGAGGAAGGAAGATGCGGTCAGATGTTGATGGTGACAGTCACCAGCACATCATTCCGATGCCCTATTTCCATCTCTGCTCACCTCTGCGTCTTCCTAAAGGGCTTTCCCTTGTTTTTCTTTCTGCCGTGCCTGGCCTTGCCATGCGACCGTAATTGACAGCTCCTCTCATTCGAAGGCGAATGACATGACGCCTCACGACGACGGGATCAGCGATAATCATGACCCTTCATGTTTATCAAGCATCTGTTGACTCACATATGAAGAATGTACGAATTACTGACTTTGAAAGAAATTGTTGTGAGTTCGTGACCAATCGCCATCCTGCGAAAGAACATGACTTAGCTTGTCATTGAATTACATCCTCTGAAAATGTTGAATATGACTGACCCATGCCATCAACTTCGTGATTGAGTGAACGTGCGGCAAAAAAGTAGCTCCTCGTGAAGATCGCTTTTGTACCTTTTTCTGAAACTGCATACGATTCTGGCAACAACTGGGCATTAGGCAATTTGTGCTCTTAAGGAAATCATTATGACATTCATTAAGTTTGTACCTAGGAGATTGTTATTAGGTCGGCTTCTTTTTTTCGTTTCTTGCCCTCTGTCGTACGTTGTATTCGTTCTTAGATGACATTTCGAAGACTGAATAATTGATAGGGAAAGTATGAGATTTGTCTCCCTGTAAGTTCCATCGAAGAAATAAAAGAGTTTACATGGCACGATCATACGTTGTTATCTCATTTCGGCGCAGGGACCCCTTTCGATTGGGAGTGAAACCATAGGTACTTCAAAGTACCTCGATGACCGTAAATATGTAAATGAGAAAGAGGAAAGGGTTTTGTTCCTGGATTGATTCAAGAAGCAAATGGTGCTAAGTATATTTTGGGAGTGAGAAATGGGGGTGGCGTTTAAAAAAATACTCCCCGAGATTTTTTGTGCTTATTTCTCTACTTCCAGATGAAGCAAAATCCTACAAATCATACCAGGTACACTTCTTTCTTTCCTCTCGGATCCATGGAAACTGTGAATTTCTAACCACCAGACTAACCCACTGTAGTTGCTCGATTAAGGCACCTCGAAATTTTTCATAAAAGGAATCCACCGATGGCGTCATGGAGTGCGCCATCCTTGCTCCGAAATTCACCTGAGAAGCCATCTGGTTCGTTCTTTTTTACGAAGGAAACTTCTTTCGTCAGTGGGCACTTCGCGCATGTAAGAGAATGAGCTATCCGATCGTACAAAAATTTCCCGTCGATGCTGTAAAACTGCGGATGTTCATCACGCAAAAGTTTTGCATCCTTTGGAGGGAATTAAATATCCCCTGGACCCTCTCAAGGTCAAGAGTTATTTCCACGAGAAAGGCAAAATTTGGATTTCTGGCTTTGCGAAGGGTAGGACTGAAATTGACCAATTAATCATGAAAAGAGAACTGGGCTGCATACTACTGAACCTTCTAATCGTATTCCCAATGAAAGTTCAAATATCCAACCAAGTCTAAGAAATTATTAATTAATTAAATTAGTTAATATTTGTAATTAATTAGAAATTATTTTTAGGAGTTCATGTGAGTGAAACGAGCCAGTTTTCGCTTCGTGGTGATCTCTCTCAAACAACAAGGAGCTCGATCATCCGTCGCGGCGATGTTCGCGAATGTGGAACACCCGGCAATATTTGGACATCTGTGTTTGTTCCATTATCAGCACCTCTGGATTCCGATCCGCTGCCGCAATGTCGGGGTGAAAGGACTTGGCCATCCTCCAAGAATTCTTACAACTTCTGGAGGTTTTGGTCGTGGAAAGCGAGCGCAGCGGAGTGAAAAGAGGCGTTTCACAAGGGCGCGCATGGACCTGCGCATCCAAAGTGCTTCCTGCCCTCGCTTCCTCATCATCCTCTTGGAAAATATCGCACGCTCCGAGCTCAATGCGGGGTGGGAGGCTTCAAGTGGAGATGGAAATAGGAGAGCCTGGTGTCGAATTTTCGCTTTAAAGTGAACGTGGAAATGTGGACGAGCTCTGTGTCTCCTCGCGAGGGACATCACGAGCAGGTTCTGTGAGTCTCGATTCTCTATGATCCTGTTTAATCGGGTCCGTGAATCCAATATTTGCATTTTTTTATTCGTGCAGCTATTCTTCACTGGTAATTTTGTGAGGTTAATGTCTATACCAAATTCTGTCCCGATCTAATATGTCCATGAGATCGTCTGAAATGTCAGTAACGTCACCCCACCCTGATTTTCTCCCCAAGTTTCATAATCCTTCCACAAAGACTTGCATTATCGATTTGTTACTACTAAGCATGTTTGATCAACACGCTGTCGTCTTCAGTTCGTCCACCTAACTCTTCAGTTAAGACATCGGCAACGTGGCCACTATAATATTTAATACTAGCAATGGCTATTCGTGAAGACTGAAGATATGATTTCCCTCTTGTGCGGGATCCCAATCTGAATTGACTCCGCCACCCCGAGGCTTTCAAAGATGTCCTCTCTGATTCCCAGTGACACCCTGGCATTCATGGAGTGTTCTTAAAGTAAGGCGAAGGAATCTCACAAAGGCTCACTTATCTCTATATGCGAGGTCAGACTACTTTCATCCGATGAATGATGACGCAGAGGAAAGACGTGAATGGGAACGAATTGCCTGGCGTAGAGTGGATTCTCACGCAGTTGGCAGGTCATCAAATTACGCGGGCGCAAGTCACGTGACCCTTAAGTCTCCGGCCAATCAGTCTGAAGGATTGCTTCCATTACACGTTCTTGAGAACACAACCAGTACGGATCCTACACGTGCCAAACGCAGCCTCACCAATTTAAAATGGGTAGCGACATTATACCTCACCCCGCACGCTCTAGATTCGGGTCGCCAAGAATCGAAGTTGGTCACTTAAATTTTCGCAGTGTGAACGGAGTTCGTTAACGATTAATTTCTGGAGTGTCGGTAACACGATGGATTGACGCTCCTCTCCAACGAAAAGCATATTCCGCCATACGGAAGCTCCATTTTCTGATCATCTCGGAGACTGACGAAGCTCTCGTGTGTCTAGCATAAACTCCGGATGGAGATGAGGAATTCAGAGAGCTCATGATGCTTACATCTCATTTGCTCTGACTCTCTCGTCAAGTGTTGGAGCAGTGAAACGTCCTTGACTGGATACACACCCCCTCTCAGGTCCGTATTGTGCTGTCATGCACTTCATACGACCAGTGTGCACGAGCGTATGCGAATGCGCCTATGCGTATCACCGTGAACCTCTGAAGCTTTAGAAAGGAACAGATCTTAACATGTGAATCGGGATTTGATGTAGGCGAGGGATCAATAAAGAAGGCAGATTCACGCAGCGAAAGGCCGCCCATGCGTGTGACCTCCTTCTTTTGTGCCTATAGGACCTAAATGAATGGATTCAACTGAGGAGGAAGACTTAGCTTCGAGAGCAGTGGTGACCGGGGAACCTGGGATTCAAGATGCGCCGCAAGAGACGTGCAGCTTCTTCCTCCGTGGTGCCTTCGAGCACCCACGTTCAGTTAAAGAAGGAAATCGGCTTGTTGGACGGTGTGGCCATGATCGTTGGCATCATCATCGGGTCAGGGATTTTCGTTTCCCCCAAAGGTGTTCTCATCGGTGCCGGATCTGCTGGTGTTTCCTTGATCGTATGGATACTCTGTGGGGTCCTCTCCACTATTGGGGCACTTTGCTATGCAGAATTAGGTATGATTCATTGTTTCCTGCTCTCGTCAGTATTGCATCAAAGACATTGAGTGCTCTGAGTGCATTGGAAGTTGTGGGACCTTTTAGGAACGATGATACCGAAGTCTGGAGGGGATTATGCATATTTGGGAGATGCATTCGGGCCTCTTCCAGCATTCATGTTCCTTTGGGTGGCATTGCTTGTCATAAATCCGTCTGCCAATGCCATCATTGCCTTGACTTTCGCCAATTACAGTCTTCAGCCGGTTTTCTCCACGTGTGATCCACCCGAAAAAGCAGTGAGGCTGTTGGCCTTCGTCATCGTGGGTGAGCCTCTTCGCTTCTTCATAAGTGCTGGGAAATTGGGCCTGAGTCATGGTCTAAGCATTTTGTGTGTTTTGTCGTTCTTGCAGTGTTTCTCATATACGTCAACTGCAGGAATGTGCGTTGGGTGACGAGGATTCAAGACATCTTCACAGCGATGAAAATCCTCGCATTAATCCTCATTACCGGGACGGGACTGTATTGTCTGGCGACAGGATCGTCACAATTGACGACGGGACGGGGTTTGTTTGCTGACACCCATTCCGACCCGGGTTCTCTAGCTCTCGCCTTCTACGCTGGCATGTTTTCTTATGCAGGATGGTGAGCATTGACATATTTATCAGGTCACATCTCGATGTCTCTTTGTCCTTGAAGTCCGTTAACTGTTCCATCCCCAACGAAGCATTCAATTCATACCTTACATTTCAGTTGCAACATGAATTTTTCCGATTGGGCTGCATGAAACGCAATAATAGCATCATTATTAATATTTTTGACAGGAACTACCTCAACTTCGTTGTGGAAGAAGTGAAGGATCCATCCGTGTGAGTGCTCTTCATTTCCTTCTTTTTATTCCAATTCGAATACAAGCAGACTGTCAAAGCACTTCATCAGAGTTTAATAGCTGAACAGCGCCTCATTTTCCGCAGGAATCTACCTCGGGCAATTTGGATCTCCTTGCCGCTCGTCACCGTCGTCTACGTCATGGCAAATTTGGCCTATTTCGCAGTTCTGTCGCCAGAGGAAATCCGGGCTTCCAACGCCGTAGCAGTTGTATGTTATGCTTTCCTTATAAATACGAGCGAAAATGTATCTGGAGTTAGATTTACAGAATCCTTGGCATACAACCTTGACATTTCTCGCGATTAATCATGCCAGCAAGAAAGCGTGCATTAATGGCTATTCACCAGGAAGCAAGTACGAAGTGACAGATAGATCAAAATCCGTTGCAAGTTCGTTCAATTTTGTTTCCTTCTTCTGAAGGTGAAGTCGTTAGTGAGGAAAGTTTTAGTTGGGTGCAGCGGAACACATTTTCAAAAACGAAAAAAAAGGGGGGGGGGGGGGAACCGGGGCTCAACTGCTTCCTTTTTCACTTTTCCTCCTACCCGCTTTCGGCTGTCAGTTCTTAAATCCAAATTCCAGGTTTGCATCATGCTTCGTCGTTCCTCTATGCATCATGCAAAACCATCTGAAACACCCCGTTCTCTGCGAGAAGTTGTGACTTAAAAGTGGGAGGAGGCAAATTCGTCGTGTGCTCCCCTCCTCCATGTTCCGCCGCCTCTGCTCTTGACGTATTGTATGCAGACGTTTGGGGATCGAATGTTGGGCTGGGCAGGATGGTTGATGCCCCTTTCAGTGGCTTGCTCCACCTTCGGATCCGTGAATGGAGGCATACTGACGACGTCTAGATTGTTCTTCGCCGGGGGAAGAGCCGGGCATCTCCCACGTGCTTTAGCTCTCATCTCCGTCCAGCATTGTACCCCTATCCCTTCTTTACTTTTTCTGGTTCGTCCCAGCTCTTCTTCCCTAGATTCTCTATCTCCAGAAAACGTCTAAATATGTACCTTTTTCTCTTTCAGGGGTTGGTTACGCTCGTTATGCTGATGATGAGTGACGTATTCGTCCTCATCACGTACATGAGTTTCGTGGAGTCCCTCTTTCGAACATTCTCCATTGCTGCGCTTCTATACCTACGCTGGAGGAGACCTGATCTCCATCGACCCATCAAGGCAGTTTAAATTGACACATTCTCCCTCATCCTCCTGTGAAAATGCCGCCTAATTTTTTAACCCTCCCCAGGTACATTTGGGAATTCCCATTGTCTTCTTGGTGGTTTGTACCATGATGGTCATACTGCCAATCTACAGAAGTCCTTGGGAGGTCGGAATGGGTGTTGCTATCATGCTTACAGGTCTCCCAGCATACTTCGTCGGTGTCTATTGGCAAAATAAACCTTCCTGGGTTCGTAAAATGACAGGTAAGACATTTCTGGCGCTCTCCTCACAATCTTAACCAAAGGCTTTTTGTGATTCACAACTCCCTAGAAGTGTATATTTGGTATACTGGCCCCGGAGTGGGATAGATGAGAAAAGGTTTTAAGGGCCTGTAGTCGATGGTAACCTTTATCAGATCTCACTCCCTCCTAACCAGATGCATCAACAGACCTTTACTTTGCTATTCGCATGCGCAGTACAACAATTCAATGTGGCATGGTTCAAGCGAAACATACCGCCCAAACAGCATGTTTATGTTAATTGTACGTAAACTGAATGTAAATTTTTTGTCCATTTTATATCATTTTTACGCAAACCATTGTCAAGATAATGCCAACATGTTTGCAGAAATGTCACCTCTGTGATACGTAAACAGTGATATAAAATTAACGTGAATTTCACGTAAAATTGACATGCCAGTTTGCATTCCTAACAGTATTTTTACGTTGATTTTACGTAAGATTTATGTTAATTTCCCTCTAGCATTCATGTGTCTTTAACGAGCCAAACAGCACCTTTGAAAATAACTGATATACTGTACCTCCCATTCCCTTCCACACTTCAGAACTCAAGAGTGGTTGGATGAGTACACTCATCCTCATCAGCACTCAATAGTACCAAAACGACCTACCACTTCCTCCTCCCGTACTGGAATCTCGGGAGGAGGAGAAGATGTTCAAGGAGCTCTCTCCCACTTAGGGTAGAGAAAATTTAGTACTTATAAGCTGGGATTCTACTCTTCCCTAATTCCGTGCACTGCTGTAAAAAAAAAATTAACTTCAGCATTTAATGATTCCTGGAATCATATATTATAAAAATATATATAATAATTTCATGATTTCCATATATATATTCATGGGTTGCATAATGAAAAGTGGAAGGATGGTAAGAAAATCTAATATTCTATCAGGAAAGCCAGTACTTAATAGTATTTGTCGGATGCAGGGAACAAGGGTTCCATCTAGTGAGGAATCTTGGTACTGCAACTGCGGGATGGTCAGCTAAAGTTTCATACGGATGGTGTGGCGTTAATTTTGCATAAACTTGANTATCTCACTATGGTACCATATGGGAATCGGTTTGACAGAGGTAATCTTATTCCCATAGACGCTCACTATGAAACCAGATCAGTTTAAAGATGCACGGATCTGGAGCATGTCCAGTCTTTGGATGACATGCACCAGATCCGTGATACGAATCGACCCAATGACCCAACTTGAGCCTAATTATTCTACAGTGTATTCTATATGAACCTCTTGACACAGCATCAGAATAATTATCCTATTGTTTAATCCAAGTTTATTAAAATTGGCCTAGTATCCAAAGCGACCCATTCACTCGCCAAAAGCTTCCTACAAGATTCAAATTTCATTAAAGATAAAAAAGATTACCTGATCTTGGTTGCCAGAATAAGTAGTCTCGATTTGGATCAATTAGTTAAATTGCGTAATTTTGTATCAATCTGGGATGGACACTTTTATATTACGATAACTTTGAAAGCAAAGTATCAATTCGGGCTGACGGGTGAGTTCCAAACGATCTCGGCAGGAAATTATTCCTATGACATAGGGTAAAATACCCAGTGATGGACCGGTCCCCAGTGATGGGCCACAACTCATAAAAATTCCAAAAGCTAAGCTTCCATAGCATGCCCACTCCTGTTATGACATACGCCAGCAGCATGCAAGCACATACACACTTCAGAGGTGTTCATGCTACAAAGGCCTTTTTTTTATTTTCCTACGCCATGGCGGTAGTGACTCATGTACGGGAATTGTCCAGGTAATAACCCACAAAATGGGATCAGGACGCTAAGGATTAAACAATTTGAGTTATGTAGAAGCGGGAAAAGTCGGGAATTCATTACGGAGGCTAAAACACTACTGCAAATGTACTGGTGACACAAGCTCGAAAATGTGCAAGCAGATGTTTTCATATGTCCTCCCACAGCTTTGCCACCTTACACTACTATCAGCAGTGTTCGTCTCTCGTTGCTAACTCAAAAATTGTTCACTTACTTAAGATGGTTATCCATAAGTAGCAGCAAAATGCCTCTAAAATAATACGGCTACACAAGATGTGATGAAGCCAGTACTGTGCATCGATAGGAGGATCGTGGGAACAGTGGAGAAAGTGGCATTAGAGATCAGCATGTTGTTTCCAGTCGCAGCTGTTGATGGCCGACCGCCTTGAAGCCGATCTGTCACTTTCTCCACTTTTGCCACGATTCATTCTGCGACGCTCAGTACTCAAATCGACACACCCATCACTATAAAAGACTTTCATCCGACAATGTATCTATCGGAAGTAATCATTCACTTGTAAGGAGTTCAATCGCTGCTTTCTGCTTGTGATGGACATCATCACATTCCTCCGTTTCGCATCATCACAGTGACGGTGCTCTCTGCAGATGATTCGCTCAACTTCGCAAGGAATTGGATGAGTAGACTTTCATAGACGTACGTGTAAAAGTTCGAACACGGCGTCTATCAACCATGACCTGTTTTATCCTCCGTAATGTAAACCTTACTGGGAGCATAAAAGTGCTTTGTTCGAGTCAAACGGTAACTCATGCTTCCAACAGACTTGCGAAGTTTCATCCAAAATTTTTTCGATAAAAGTCGATGCAGCGAGCGATTACTTAATAGAAGTGAGAAATAAAAAATGGAAGGAAGCCTGTGCTGGGAGTCGCAGGGAGGCAACGCTTTCGCTCTGGGGTCGCATATCGTGAAGCCAACATCGAGCATCTCTTCTATTAAGACTCATTCTTTTGACCAAGTACTTGTGCATGGTTTGCATTAATTTTCTTTCCAATTAGTGACTATTTGAGTCCTTAAATAATCAGTATCAAGAAGAGGAGTTGTTTCAAGTTTCTTCGGATTTTCACATCACTTACTTCGGAGGGAGTGGCAAGCAGAATGAGCTTACTCTGAAGATCTGGACTCCCCCGGTCCATATCTTGCATTTCTGATTTCTTTTAAATAATCGACCTTAGCTTGCTTTGGCCCAATTAATTTTGATGACCTTTTATAAGTCTTCTGGGAACATACCCACCTTTGCACAATTCATGTTTCATGAAAAAATCTCTTCAGTAAAGGAGTTCGAAAGATGGGGGTTTTTTCCCCGTGCCCTGTATTTTTCAGCTTGGCACATTGATATATGGCAGCCTGCCATGCGTTAATGTGACAGCCTGCTATGCGTTAATGTGGCGGCCTGCCATGAAGCTGTTCCTCCCCATTAGGGAGGTGAACATCTGAAAGTATCTGCATGCACATTTTCAAGCTTGTGCCGCAGATAGTTGGTACTGGACAAAATAGGAGGCATTACATTTGGAATGACCCTCGTATTTTCACGAAACAAGCTCAGTTTGCCATTGATATGCTTCCAACAGACTTGCGAAGTTTAATCCAAAAATTTTTCGATAAAAGTCGATGCAGCGAGCGATTACTTAATAGAAGTGAGAAATAAAAAATGGAAGGAAGCCTGTGCTGGGAGTCGCAGGGAGGCAACGCTTTCGCTCTGGGGTCGCATATCGTGGAGCCAACATCGAGCATCTCTTCTATTAAGACTCATTCTTTTGACCAAGTACTTGTGTTTGGTTTGCATTAATTTTCTTTCCAATTAGTGACTATTTGAGTCCTTATATAATCAGTATCAAGAAGAGGAGTTGTTTCAAGTTTCTTCGGATTTTCACATCATTTACTTCGGAGGGAGTGGCAAGCAGAATGAGCTTACTCTGAAAGATCTGGACTCCCCCGGTCCATATCTTGCATTTCTGATTTCTTTTAAATACTCGACCTTAGCTTGCTTTGGCCCAATTAATTTTGATGACCTTTTATAAGTCTGCTGGGAACATACCCACCTTTGCACAATTCATGTTTCATGAAAAAACCTCTTCAGTAAAGGAGTTCGAAAGATGGGGGTTTTTTCCCCGTGCCCTGTATTTTTCAGCTTGGCACATTGATATATGGCAGCCTGCCATGCGTTAATGTGACAGCCTGCTATGCGTTAATGTGGCGGCCTGCCATGAAGCTGTTCCTCCCCATTAGGGAGGTGAATGCTTTCCTGACAAGGCAGGCACATTGATCAACTTCTATTCCGAGAAATGAAAAAAAGTGCATCTCAATGTGAAATGTAAGCAGCTTTTATGTGCTGCTGAATGAGTTAACGCTGCCCAGCGGCAGGACTGAAACTACCCACATTTACCTATCCCTTCATTTGATGGGTTGTTGCTTGACTTGTAGCGATGCGAAAGACATAGACAATGAACTACTAGACACAGGATCGGAAGATGAGGCCATATTGACGGTTCCCTGGATTTGGCAACTATCTTTTCTTTAGAGCAGGGATGCATACAGTGAGACCTGCGAATCGCTGGCTGCCCGAATGAGAACATTTCGAAGCTGGAGTATTTCTACTACGAGGTACCCCGCATCCCTCGTAGCGAGTTTATTCCCACACTGACTCGAACAAGGGTTCCAATTTATGCATTCAGTTATACCCACCCTGGCTTATGCTTTCTGCATTTGATATCTCAGATGAATATGAAAGGGTAGTTTCAAAAACTTCAACCACTGCTTCAAATGCATTAATTTTTCACATTTGATGTATTGAGAATCACAGTGAACTAGCATTTAAGCGCTACTCCTCACCAGGCACTTCACTTCGGCGTGCTCCAACATGACTGAGCGCAGGCGGAAGACAGTCTAAATATGTACAGTATAACTGACTTACACCCCAATTCGTAGATGTCCATATGTGGGAATAAGGCTTCCCTCACCAGGGACAATTAGGGCATCGTCATCTCTGTAAATGCTGTACAGGGATGACGATACCCAAATGATGTACATGCTGAACTTCGTCTGTTGGCTGCCTGGCCTATAGCTTTGTTCGAGTAGCTTTGTCGCGAGACATTTTGAGCCAATCATTAACAGACGATGGCATGTGCAGAGAGACTTCAGCTGGGTTTGTTCTTGGAATGGGTAGTACTTCCAGGTTCTATCTAATACTCCTGGCATGCTAGGTTGATCGCAGAAACAGGTTGTAACAGCTGTTGATGCTCTAGGCCGGCCGTGCACCCCCTGACGAAGCCGGTCGAAAAGCGTAAAAAATCTAGCCTAGAGCTTAGCTTTCTTTTCCTTTATAGTCTTCTTCCGCCTGGACCCCTTTATCTACCTGGCATTTCACAATAGTTTCGAGATACCTGCCGGAGGGCTCGCGTGGGTGCTGGGCTATGGCTGGTCAAGGGCTTGCCCTTCAGTCAGTGAATGTCCATCTTATTATATTCAACGTGGAAGGGGGCAATATAAATACATTGCCCTTCCAGTGATTTTCGCAAGTGTGCCAACTTTTTCCTGGCTTTGAAACATCTCTCTCTCTCTATATATATATACATATATTTTTTCTTTATTTTTATTTTATATACCTCTCATATTGCGTTATTTTGGTGGATTTGTGGCCTGATTGCATTTTTTACGAGTTGATATTTATGCTTTCCTGTAGGCCAAAAGCCTAACTCTTCATTCATTTGAGATGTTCAATGAAAAAAGAAGAGGCTTGCACAGTACTGATTGATATTTTTCACAAATTGTTTGAAATCTAATTTCTAAAATGTTAAACCATCATAATAACACATGGTGAGAGAAAGTTATCACAAACCGACTTTATCACTAAGACTGCCTTCCGTCCGCGGACAGTATTGTCAACTTGACAAAATGAAGTACCCGACGAGGAGCAGCGAGCAGGTTGCTTCTTCACTACGATTTTAGATACGTCGAATTTGAAAAGGTTTCGCGTTGTAAGGGCTGGGATTCTGTTCTTCTAAACTTCACATACTTTTTTCTAATCATTCATATGAGATGTCAGTATAACAAATGAGACTCATTCGATATTGATAGAATATATATATATATATATATATATTTTTTTTTTTTAAACTCACTTTTATTTAGGAAACAGAATATATCCCTTCCTTCACATTGGCGGGAATTTAGTCCCCCTCCCCCCACTTCGCCTTGAGCTTGCTGCGGCCTAAAGTTTTCTCACCTGCCGCTTGTGGTGGCCCATCATTTTTAAAGTCTGCGCACCCCTGTCCTAGGGTCATCTCAAGCGTTTATATTTCTGAAAACCCAGCCTAGAAATTGTATATAAGTGCAAAATTAAATTTAAGAAGGGATACATGATTAACTCCAAAAATGCTTGCAAGGAATGCATTTTCTGGTGGTGAACATGTATCGATAATGGCGGAGGCTTGATTGACTCTCCCGGATACGGTGACTTTCAGAATGAAATTCCTTTGTGCAAAGTTCGAATTGGAATTATTTGAGATTTTCATGCTACTTATTTTGAATTTTAATAACTGTACTGAATCACACGGTATATTATACCAGTTATCAGCAGAATCTGCATAATACTTCCTGAAGTAATTTCTTTCCAAATGTATTCGTGAAATAAAATATTGAGAGACAGTAATACACTATTTAGTTGCTTGCAGCGAAGCTAAGGTCGTTTGTCCCGGATACCATTGTCCTGAATTGCATTTTCTCGCTCTTTTCACTTCAGTGAGCTTGGAGGTTTTATGCCAAAGGTTGCTACTGTGCAGCATGCAGGAAGAAGAGGCGGACACAATCGTCGCCTCAGCCGGGACCTAATCCTTTTTCACCACCCAAGAGTAGGAATGGTTTTTATGATCGAGTGGAAAGCAAGAGCTGCTGCCATGTTATGTGTGCGAGTGCCTTGACAATGGAGGACGTTGTGAGATTGAATGGAAGACAAGGATGAATGCGAACATAATAAAAAGCTATTTCATTGTGGATGTATTTTGTCCTCCCGTTTCATACAAATTGGAATAGGTCAATCCGAAAAGGACACTCATGGGTTGATTCCATACCGGCAAGCATGCAGTGCCATTAGAGAAGGGATCCCGGCAGGATCCTAGAAAGTATTTGATGTATGAGGTATCAATATCAGGCCATGAAATGTCACAGGTGAATCCAGTCAAAGTGGTACCAGTCTATATCTTAGGCCATAAAATCTTTAAATATCGATGGTTAAATATCGATGGATCTCTGCAAAACTGTAGATCTACTTAATTAATTTTTTTTCAGGTCTTTCTCATTTGTAATCTGTACCTATAAATTCACCCCCCCCCCCCAAAAAAAAAAAAAAAAAAAAACCAAAAAATTCCCCCCCCCCCCCCCCCCTCCCCAAAAAAAAAAATTTAAGGAATAAATAATAAAGGTCCCATCTGCAAGCAAGAAGTCTGAGGTCAATGTATGAAAGTGAGACTTCTCAGCTGAAGCTCACGATGCAAGTCAAAAGGTTACTTGTTGAAACCGAGGTGTAGAAGTCTGTGACATTGAGTCTTTTACGTACCTAAACTAGCCATGAATCACAGATGGATCTTCTCTGTCTCCGGAAGAGTAGCACCCGCGTCCTGTCATTCTTTTTGGCGTTTCTCGCAAAAATCCTATTCCCTTAAATGCTCGAGAGTTACTCTTAAAATCAAATGATAATTGCTGCCACTGAAAATTCCAAGTTATCTCTATCAATAAATAGCCCGTCGAACGACCTGCATGCGGCGCATCAGTGCTAAAAACAACCAGACATCCGATGGTACTAGATCAAGGAAAGAAAGAGGAACTTCTTATCGCTGATTTTTGGTTGTCCCCATTACAAGACTGAGACTGACGAGTAAATGCAGAAATAGCTTTTTTCAGTTTTAAGGTTGAGCTGTCTCACCTGCACCACATATACTGCAAGCTAGGATACCAATCACGGATCACTGAACAAGCATTTTGTGGTATTTACGTACTCCTGTCTTTACTCACTACAGAACCTACACTTCTTTTTTTTTATCAAAGTGGGAAAAAAAAACGAATTATATCTTGTCCAGAGAGCTGGAAGCACCAGGACACTCACAACCGGTCAGTATATTAAAAAAGAAATAAGTCAAACGTTTCGGAGGCGTAACGCCTTCGGGGAGTGAACAATCTTCAAAGTTCGGAAAAAATGTTTTCCAACAGCAATTTTTAATAATAATATGGTTGTGTGTCCCTGTGCTTCCGTCTCTTTTAATTTCATTCATTCACTGTATCCATGCGGATCCCGGTCGTGAGGAAGAAAACAGTTTTGTGAGGTTTTCCCGTCTATATCGCTCTCATATATTGTCCACTTCTTATTCACAATAAAATAAGTAGTACAAGATAAGGTACGAGTGGTAGGTACATCACTGGTTGCAGGTGGAAGAATGAAGGATGCAAGTAGTTTCAATTGATTTTAAGAATATGAAATAAAAAACAACAGGATTATTATGGCTTATATTCGACTTTAAAGGAGGATCTAGTCATTGCAACTAAGTAATTAGTACAAGCGAAAAACAGTATGGGAATCCATTGATAAACATATCATCCTTTGTTGACGAAAGCAAAGCTGCTCCTATTTCAGATTATCATTTCCCCAGAAGTTGAAGCAAATCAATGATAGCTCGATGAAAATCATCGAATTTTATCCGGATTCAAGTGAAGTCGAGAGGGGGAGCGTAGAAACCTTTTTTTTACCTTGTTGTAATATAAGACTTTCATTTTGAATGTATAAATTGTACACTTGAAATTTACGCCTTGAAACTGTAGATCCGAATATAAGTGCGGCCCAAAGGTACCACTGTGACCGGATTTGCCCTCACAACTACCCTTAAGATCAGGAAAGTTGAAATCAGAACGCACCTACTCAGGAGAACGAGTGCTGGAAAAAAAAAGGGGATGTTTACGGTAGATTTTTCCCATCGTACAGCGGCCGTAATTGACGCAGCTGCTTTCTCAGGATCCACGAATTCCCTGAGGAAAACATTTTTGCGTGATGCCATCATTTCCAAACGTAACCGAAACAAGTTAGGCCAAGGTAAGTCCAGTAGCGTTCAATTTTTTCCAGTCCTCTTTTGAGTATGCCGTCACAGATGATGCCGGCGAAAAATAAATACGAGGAATGAATGGACAAGAAACAGAATGCCAAAGATGTCAAGAGACGATATGGATCAAGGTTCGGGTAAGGACGTCAAGATGCATTTCTGCTCATAAGGACATCCTGTGTCAGAGTCGAGCGAAGATACCACTGTATGGGTGGAGATGGTGAGTGCCTTGGGAGGAGGAACGACACTCCTGTCCATCGTCCTCCTCAGGCTCCGAGTTTCCAAATATCTCATGTAATAATTAATTAACCGCTGGGCGAATAGTTTTGCGCGTGCTTTGGAGAAATACTTATGAGTACTCTCTGATAACGAGAACCCCGCACGACACCTCTCACCCATATATTGATCGGGATGGGAAAGAGCAATGGAAGAGGGACGAACGATGGAAAAGTTAGTGGGTGAGAACGAAAAGGAGCAGTCGTGACGATCGATAGGGTTTGTTTCTGACTAGAAACGCGTAACGTAGGAGTCCGTCAAAGGCAAACGTGACTCCGCGGAAGCTTTACCCCTTGCTCCCTTCCCATGGGTATCTATGGAAGTTTGCATATTCAAGGGAAAATGTAATCTCTTTTGAGCAAAAAACATGAAACCCCAGAAGGCACTTCTCGCCTAATGTATTGACCTCAAGCGCAAATCTTTGCAGTGGGCGCATTCAGTTGTGACCCGGTCATGACCCAAGGTTCATGGTTTGGGTAGATCCAAGGGTATCAGGAGACGTCATATTGACAACCTCGAGTCAAGGTGTCAATATATCCCTATCCAAACCGTGAACATTGAGTCATGACTGGGTCGCAACTGAATGCCCGCAGATGCCAAACTAATTGTTGACGAGTGATTTAAACAAAATTTTAAATTTTGTGAAGTTTGATGCAGCAGCATTCTCGTTGACAGTGACGAAACTCCGCGTTGACACAGGCAGATTAACAGATGATATTTAAACGATTGCAAAAAGGCTTTGCAAAGATAGGCTTCCAAAAATATACTACGAATGAGTGGATGGCGATGATACTTACATGGACTCACCGTACAGGGCTGAGCATTTGTATAAATGCACAACTGTGGTGCGCACCTTCCGGGGCAGTTCCTGGAACGGAGAGTCAGTCCTTTAATGAATTACGTACGCGGTCCTGTAAATATCTTATTCAGGCTTTTCTCCGCATAAGGAGAAGAGTTCTTTTTTACTACACGGTACCTCTGATAAGGATAGGAGGTCGTTGCTGAATTGGATTGCAGCTGCGATTGAGGACTTCCACGAACTTCCCGTTTGGCCCAGATATAGACGAATAACAGACACCACATGCCCATGACCTCTGGCAATCATGGGACCCAGGAAGGCTTTCGTCGACTACACCAAATTAAAGGGGTGATTTTGAAATACGTCTGAGGTGTCAGATGACACGAATCGCTGCGGGACCTCCGGTAAACTCACCCAGAAACGAGATAAGGCATTAATTAGAAAGTGGCGTTCGATGTCAACGTTTGTTTCAGAGAGGAAATTCTTCTGTAAGTTAATGTAGTCTTGGTCCTCGATGAGGATCTCGATGGGCCCAACCTCCTCCAACACCCTCTTAGCCACTTGATTGATTTCTTCGCGAGAGGATACGTCACACTCGTATGAATAACATACACCTCCTTTCGCTGAGATTCGAAGTGCTGTCTCCTTGATACCTTGGATAGAGAATTGTCCATGCTACTGACTGAAAGTTTATGGATTGAAACGAAAAGCCTGTTTCCTGGCAATATCTGATGCTACTAATATAATTCGTAAAAAGTTGTTTATCGTCATCGCGCGTCGCTATTCAAGACAAATACGTGATCGATATACCTGCTATGTCGCTGTTTAAACATTTATATTTCACGCACGGATACAGACAGAAATATGTGGTAAATTGTATGTTGCAGAGCACTTTGTAAAGTACCTGAGAGCATTAACTCTCACTGAATCGCTCGCGAGTTTGGCTCTAGCTGCTCATCCATCTGCGTCAAAGCTGTCTTGAAGTCGACGATGCATACGTATGACCGACTTCGACTGCATTGAAGTCGGTGGAGAGCAGGTGAAGGCATATAAATTATTTATTCAATGGGTGTTAATGGTTTCGTATATTTTTCATGATGTGCTCTCCCAAGTACAGTTTACCGGATATTCAAAAATGCATTCGTTTGTGAAATATATTCGTTTGAACAACTCACGTTATTTCTAGGACACCCGTACACCTGGCACAGTACCTCTTGTTGAACTCCCCCACACGACGAGCCTGCAACCGAGTCTAGCAAAATGCATGGCCGTGTATCTTCCGTATGTTGAGGACCCTCCGACTACAAGAACGGTCCTTCCCTCGAGCTTCTTGAAATGGAGCTCCGCGTGATGGTAGATGCCAAGCCCGGCCCAAGCCATAAGGCGGCAGGCATATTTGATGGCCACCACCAAGAGTCTGAAGAGGAGGATGAACAAGTTCTTGTAGATTGAGATGGAGAGGGAGAAGGGGGCGAACAGCCTCCGCAAGATGCAGAGAACGAACATGACACAATATTGGAAGGCACAAGACGCACTGAGTGGCAGTCTGTCATCGTGGGATGGCACAGTGACGAAGCAAATTCTGCTTCACTGCCGCACCAGAGGGGGAAGAACTTGACATTCCGATTTTCCTCCTCTCGTGAGTCAAATAAGAAAGTAGTCGGATATGATTTTTTTCCCACAATCACGATATCTCCAATGAAATTATACTAATCATTGAGTTTGATACTGAGCCGTTGAAATAAATGTTCTGGAAAAGTTTACTGCATGAACTCAGTTCGTTCTCGGAACCTAGCTATCAGGACTGATCATTACTTGTGGCACTGAGAATGTGATTAAAATGTGGATGGTACAACAGTTTCTTCTTGTGATATTTTACTTCGAAAAGAAGCTACCTATGACAAGGACCTTCTACTCTTTAAGGGAAAACTTTGAACAATCTTGCAGCATCAATTATGATTTCAGGAGAATCCACGCAATTCAATCCGTTGCCTGGTGATCTTAGAATGATTGCAAGATGTATTCAATGGCATCGACGAAGGTGGACATTCTCATAAGGACATCACAGCAAAATAAAATTTATTAATGAGCCAGAGTGTCCTTTTGGCATGGTGTGGCAGTGATTTGCTACATCGATCGCCCGAGAGGAAATATCTCTTTACTCCCGTCTGTAGGTATGTGATGTTTAATAGCCCCCAGTGGTGAAGGCTGAATCAAAGCTGCGAATCCCGGAGTAACCACTTGGGCCGTAATGGGTCCCTCAAGGCTACTGCTACTTGGATCTTGGATCGGGGGAGAGGAAAATAGCTGGGATTTCAGTGTGAATGTGCATTTATGAGCATACAGCCATACAGCTTGTGCCCGGTCTTATCGTTTGGTGTCGTATCTTAAAAATAAAATTAGACTGTTGCCATAAACTGCATTGCTCACTAAAATTCACTAATAATGCGAGCCAATAGCCAAGAGATGTAGATTTAAAGTTCGTGTAGATTCAAGAAAGAAATGGTAATAGTGTTTAAACAATTAAGGTTATGGAACTGCTAAATTAAAATGCGAATGAATGATTTTCATTCCTGTAGCGAATTTCTTGCAGCAAAGTTTTGAAGTCTTCTGGACTATCATAGCAAGTCGACAGCAATAAATACCCAGCAAACAAGGCTGCGTTGGAGCAACATTGTATCAAAATTTCGAACGTTTATTCAATGTTGATTCAACGTCGATTTGACGTTATGTGTTTCAAATTGTTTGCTGGGTATGGTAGGTAATTTGGCGAAATTATACACGACAGCGCGCATCAGCAGGAAGCCTCTGAAAGCAAAGTTCGAGAAGCATAATAAAGAGAATCACAAAAGTTCTCTGGCTTAGGCAGCAAAGCAAACTGTTTTAATGTCCAAAGAGATTTGCCACAACAGCGGGTAGCTGTAATTAGATGTGAGGTAATTCTAGGAGAGAGCATGTTCCCTCATGACTTAACCCAATATAAGAAATATACACGTACGGGATTATGTCTGTAAGATTTGACAACTAAAAAATTATAATATGAGTTGTAAAAACCATGTCGGATGAAAGCTCTAAGGTTGGCTTTCGAGCCGCATACATTTCTATACAGGGAATAAAGGAAGCTATTAAAAATAAATATCTTCAAATACTTTTCTAGTTCTAGTTGCAGAGCTTCCTTGCCTTCCCTCGGCCTTCCAGTGTCACGCAATGACGACCCTGACTGGCGCTTCCACTCATGATGCGAGAGGGTGGGTAATTGAAAAGGCATTGCATACGCTCTATGTGACGAATTACCGACCTGAGTCTCCTTTTTGAACTGGGAGGTTAGATGTCGCTACTGTCGAGCCTCTAGGATCGCGGCTTTATCCTGCACACACTGCCATTTACGTTGTTTCACGTTTCTCCCGTGCGAGTGCTGCGCTGGCCTGCATATGCTCTTGGGAGGGCAGGCTTTGGTGCTACGCATACCTGACTCTTGACTCCCCTGCATGGCTCCGCTCTGCTTCCTTGGAGTCTACCCCATACGTTCACAGCCGTGCCTCGCACAAATATTCTCGGTGTACCGGTCCCGCTCTCCTTGTGATATCCCCTCATTCATCCCAGTGAGACAAACGCATATCCTATTCCTGCCGCATGATGTGTGAAGATGAACCTGTTTGAGCGCCTACCTAGAGAAATTTGTTTGACATCATGAGAGTTGGACACCACTTTTTGGTCCTTTCTGCCTTATACTGCGGCGTACTTGCTCAACGTCAGCGAGGAAGGCCATCCCCAAATAATGTTCCAGGTGCTCGACCGAATGACATTAATGATCAGGATGTTGTCGATGTTTCCGACAACCGAAGAACTAACGCTAGACCCAATCGATTGGATACGTTTTATGACCAAGGGAAATCAAGTGTTTTCAGCGATCCTGGCGTATCTCAAGGCCATCCGTAAGTCAGCGTTAGTTCAGTCATTACGAAAAAGTTGTTTAGATTGGTAGTGTTCTCATCCTTAAGCTTTTTATCAAGTAGGTTATGCCTGGTATAGAGCTATCCTTAGGAGGTGAGAAGACTATCACTGCTTTTTGGCTGAAAGGGTGACATTGAGTTGAAATTGTATTAGATTTTTCGTGGCATGTTCTGCATCATTAGGAAGGGTAGAATCAGCCTTCTCATTGTATATCTTGGCTGGTGTCATCCCACTTGGATTTTTGGTATTTTTTGTTTCAATAGCATCATGCTTTTCTTCATTAAGGCTTAAGCTCAATGGCATGGTCACATCACTACTAGTCCAGAAAATTGTGTTTGGTTTCAAAGTAGAAACTTTGAGCTCCTTAACTGTAGTCTTGAAAATGTGTTTAGAGTGCTTCCTATGACTATTCCTTTTAGGCTGTGCAATAGGTATTTGATTTACTCTTTACCACTTGACTGAAAGAATGATTCACTTTCAAGCCTCAATAGAATTTAGAAGCAAGGCTGAACCTCTTGTTACACAACTATAAAATTGAGCATATGACAGAAACCTATTTTAAGCCAAAAATAGGTTTCTGTCATATTTCTGCAGAATATGATAAAACCATCAGTGGCAAGCATTTCAATTAGCTTTTGTAATATTCAACTATTGATATTTTCTGACAATTTAATATTCTCTACATGTTTAGTTAGGGATAGTTAGGCCTCTGTTTTGCAGTAATATCTTGTCAAGTTGAACCTCCGGGAAATTGGCCTGTGTTATGGCCATGGTTCATCTCATCCAGTTTTGTTTGTTGCTCCTTTCTTTTGGTTTTTCTTGCTGAGATTTTTTTTTCTTTATAGGTGTGTGTAATGCATATATTATTCTTGCACCTAATGCATAATTATTTAAAGCACAAAAACCTTTTGAGATGCCTTGGAGCTTCAAGTTGCTTCAACTGTGTTCTTATTCCATTATTGCATTTCTAGTATGGTTTGTATTCAGGGCCGTATCTAGGATTTCATTTTGGGGGGGGGGGGGGTGGGGTCTGACATTTTTTTTTTAATGGCTATTTTTTTAATACTTGTCATTGTAAGTCTTTGTGACATATCTGGATTTTCCTGCAAGTTGCAGTGTTTAATAAGTCATGAGCTATTAAAGATAGAAAAGACCTAGTACTGCACTGTTTACACCGACGAATAGCAGTATTGCAAAAATTTAAGGAAGATATTTTGGGGGGGTTTGAACCTCATGAACCCCCCCCCCCCTAAATATGGCCTTGTATTGTATAATTATAATGCTCCACTGACTGCTTTCAAATTTGGAAAAGGTCTAATTCCAGATAGCAGGGTTGAAGGTTGGCAATGGCATTGTATTGTGTGGCATAAGCTCATTTTGTACTTAGTCTTCTGAGGTCAGTTTGGTGATCTTTTTTAGTTGTCAGAAGTAAAAGCTTGGAACACTCTTTTTTCTAAAGGTACTAAAGGTAGACTTCAGCAGTTGTAAACCTTAATTAGATTTGTAGGTCAATTCTATTTTTTTGTTGAAAAAAGTTTTCTCCTGTTTTCTTAAGGTAAGTTTTTCAAGTTTATATGATGATTTTAAGCATCCTCTCCCCTTGCGTTATTTGTGCTTATATCTCCTGTCATCTTTCCTTGTGCATTCTGCATTAGAGCTTTATAGGTAAGTATCTCTGACATGTAGCATGCAACGTATTTATTATATAAGGATTATTTGAGAATGGAAATTATGCTTATTAACATTTGTTGTGAGCAGTATTAAGTTTTCCCTATTTACATACTTCTGCAAGTGTTAAACTTCACCCACTAGAACAGTGTCAGGTAGGTATCAACCTGACTCTGATGTGGCAAGCAGACTTCTTGAGAAACGTGTTGAATCACATATACCATGACTTCATGTCTCTAGAAAGTAATGTTTGCCACCAGTCAATTTGAGTCCTGTAAATAAGGATTTACTAACTCTAACTTGACATATTCTTCTGTAGGAGTATACTACAACTATTAACCAACACTTTTTGAAGTTATTTCATACTTTTGAACCATCACACCTTCATTCTGGCCTATGTAAGATGTGTGCAACATGCCTTAATGGAATATATTATATATATGTATAATGAGTTATATGGTATATATTCTATGCATATGAACTGGTAATGCCAGGCTGTATCTCAGCTGATGCTTCAGGATGACATCATGACACAAATGTATGCATTTACCTGATAAAATGCATGTTGTAATGAAAAAGAGTCTCATGAAGCATATATTTTATGAATAAGATTAATCATTTTATTACTTATATTCTCAGCATAAAGAAGTGGAAGATATTATATGATCTTTTAACTTGTCTGCAATTATGTAAATGGTTAAAAACCAAGCATTCTAGTGAGCCTAATAACAATAGGACTTACAAACTATATTGCAGTAAAGTTTCAACTAATTGGTCTGTGTGCCACTCATTGTGTGGTGCTAATATATACAAAAAATTAAAAATTTCTCTAGTTAGTATAGTTTTGACTTTAGTATTTGGAAGAATAAAATTAAACTTAAAAAATGAAATGTTGAACACCTCTCCAACTCAATTAGGAGTGAACATAATGTTCATATCATAGAGTAGCACCCTATAAGGTGCACAGTGGTGCCAAAGCTAGCAAGTGCCTATCTTCCCTCATTGAGATCCTATTCCAGTGAAATTTGATATCCATGCCTGTAGCCAGAGTCTATCTTCCAGTTAATTTTCAGACAACAAAAAAATGGCCAAGCATACATCATGGTTTAGTTGACAAGGGATGGCCCATCCATCAGGAAAGGTAGCCTGTGACACATCAATATCTTTCCTCTAAATTCCCTCTCTTTTTCTTCATAGCTCATACTTGGTGATTGCTCCAAAAGTGGTGAGACCTGGCAGTGTATATGGAGTAGCAGTTGCTTTAACCAGACAAATGGTATCTATGTCTCTGAGAGCATCGCTTCTCAAGGATGGCACAGAACTTTATCAAGCTTCAGAGGAAATCAATCCTGGAAGACAAGTTCAACTGCTTTTGAAGGTATATATTTACATGGCTGCATTCATTCCAACTCTGTCTCTGGGCTTGAGTTTTGATTTTCAAACATTATTCTAGGTCCCATTCACCAGTGTTGCTGGTTCATACAGGCTGCGAGTGGAAGGAAATGTACATGGCACTACTGGAGGGACAGTCTTTGTTAATGAAACTGCCCTGGAATTTTCTCCTCGATTCCTTACCATTCTCATTCAAACAAATAGACCTGTATACAATGGAGGTCAAATAGGTAAGTGGTGCAGAACCATTGCACTGTATTGTATAGCTTGTTTTCCTTATCATTCTGGTTGATGAAGATGATTAAAGTGAAGTTCTTAAAGCTGGTTTCAATGGAAGTTATGTAAAGAGTTCTCACCAATTCATTAAAAAAATTCTATATTGGAATATTTTCCTTTCAATTTTTCTGTAATTGTTGGTGTTTTCCTATTTTCTGGTAGTGCGATTCAGAGTTGTCTTGCTGACGATGAGTTTGAAGCCATTTGATGATCCAGTTGATATATATGTTCTGGTGAGTTCTTTCCTATTGCATCAATGTCATGTTGAAGATTCATCTAACAGTCTGTTGCACCTGATTTATTTGTGACTGTTTTTTCTACTGAACTAATGACAGGCATATAAGCTATTCAGCCAATATATCACCAATTGGTTCATCAGTCTTCATGAAGAAAAGTTTTTCCCTATGGTCAGGTATTAATGTCTTCCCTTCTTGAATGGGTAGAGTATAGCTACCCTTTTTCAAGCACTAATTGTGCATGGCCTCTGGCATGCATTGAGGAAGTTCTTTATGGCGAGCAATGTTAATGAGTTCAGCCAAAACAAAGTGAAGGTCTAGGGCAGTGGTTTTTAACCCCTGGGTTGCCAAGAGTCTCCAGTGACTGTCCAAATTTTCCTTTATATTCTAGGTCATTCATGCTCCCCAAACATACCTTTCCTCCTATCAGTCATTTAAATGCCAAAAAAATGGCAGTCTGGATTCTAAGCTTATAATAACCATGCTGAGCTAGCATTTGGGTTGCAGCCAAAAATGGTTAAGAACCACTGGCCTAGGGTCTTAGCAATGTTCTAGAATGATTGACTTTGAAGGACAAGGTTGGATATAAAGGAGGAACTCTGGGAGACAGTCATTAACTGTGATGATGGAAAAGAAAATAATGAATCCCTTGTCACAGTTTCAGTGAGAACAAAATCTTTTCTTTGTATCCGTGATTTTTAGTTTTTTTATATGTATTTTTTATTCTCTTTGGATGTAGGATCCCAATGGATTCATTCTGAGAAGATGGCCATCAAGACAGACAAGCAATGGTGAGGCTTGAGAATATATTTGTGTAACACTGTTGTGTATTATATACAGCATTTACTTGATACCTCTTAAGTTCTTAACTGGTTTCAATTATTTATCAAATTTTGCAAAAAGTTAGGTTATTACATTTCTATATAAATGCACTACTTTCCTGTGATTTTCCATTAATTTTTAAACCAAAACTTATGTATTCTGTCTTATGAGATTTTGAGTGTAGCTGAAGGTAGGGAAGAAAAGCCCAAAACCACTTCTATGGTGAGTCTATTTGACCTACCATGTTGCTCATGAGTTTGCATGCACAAAGGTGAAACTTCTGCACTTAAGCTGAATGGGAAAACCTAGCTTAAAGTCAACTTTTTCCAGCTAAATCTAGTTAGACTTGAAAGAAATGTAGCTATGTGTTGGTAACCTGATAGGACTTTCAGCTAGACTTCAAGTTGGGCAGGAATATAATTATGGTCTGGCAACCCTGATATCAAAAAGGAATATCACATCTGTTGGTTAACCGCCATCTGAAAACCTGATAATGGCTGAAAAGCTATGGTATGTGGAAGACGACTGTGCGATTTTGAGAGATCTGCTGATATAAGTGAAGGAAATTTAATATGAAGTCAGTTAGTAAGAGGATGAAACTGGTGTCTCACTATGGCTTCCTAATCTCTTTCTGATTGACAACTTTTTAAATCTGGGTCCTCTCTATATGTAAGAATGTGTGAACCACAGCTGTGTAGCTCATAGATTCATATTACAGCCAGATACATATCCTATTCACTGTCTAATCCATGTGAAGCATGAAACTCTCATCCAAATCCTAAAATTTCAGATATTTCCCCTTATACTTCATCTATCATGGGCATCAGTGAACCATCGTTATGCACTAGTGGATTGTGAGGGTGTAACTTAACAGATCAGCAGACTTGGAGTTTTGGAAACTCCTGCTGTTGCATGCTTAGTCAAAAAAATTAGCTGTATTTGACCTTCAGACAACCAAGTCTGTGAAGAGTTCATGATCATAATCACTTGGACATTATTTAAGAACCAACTCTTTTAGTTTCAGAATGTTTCCTTCTTTCTGTAATATGATCTTTGCTTTGCAGTATTGAAAAAAGTCCAATTTCTAATCATTACTTAAGTTTATGTTGCAGTGTGGTGAGGCTTTTGCTTATGGCCCTTAGAGATTTTACTGTACGATCCATTATAGTTCCTTCAGTATTAATGTGGTATGGACCTTTCATGTCTTGATTCAGTAGATTCTCCTCTGCTTATATCTCTTGAAAGGTGTCCTGAGTCTAAGATTCCAGCTTCCTGAGTATCCAGCTGTTGGTGACTGGGTAATTCAAGCTGTAGCAAATGGTCAAGTTGAGCAGAAGAATATTACTGTGGAGAAGTACTTCCAGCGACGATTTGAGGTAGAGTTTCATGGCTTCTGTATGGGATGAAAACTCATTCCTTCCAGAAATATTTTGTCATAGTCATTACATGAGGGGACATGAAATGGTTAAGGTAAAAAAAAAATTTTTTGAATAATTTTTGCATATGAATCACCCTTAAAAGAGCATTCAGACCCTGTAGGTGCACTACTTTCATACTTTCTTGATGATTCTAATGCTTCTAGTTCTCTCTTCTGGATCCTCTTATTCTTCACCTAAATTAGGCTTTGAATAGGATAGTAAATTGAAAATAGCCATGGAATGAGCCTGACTCATTTTTGGATTAGGGTATCATGAACTAATCCTTAGCTTTATGTGTAATAATGGTATTAGGCAAATTTCATGACGTAAAAAAGGGCATTTTCTCAAAGACATTCCTTTCTTAGCATCATTTTACACCATAGTTGGAAAAAAACTATCAATACCTCCAACTATTGATGATATTGATTTATTGACCCATTGTGACAACCCTACTATTATTGCACTTAGCATTGCATTGCTGCTTCTGGGAAGATGAAAGAATTGGGTCACAATGAACAGTACTTTTTAAACATTCATAAATTCATTGGGGGGGCTTGGCGATCTAGTATGTTATACATGGAATGGTTTTGGTTTACTGAGCTGTAGCAATAAAATTCATTTTCAAAAGTTTCAGTGTAGGGCGAATGCATGATGGAAACTGCATACCTGAAAATTAAAAGTTTTTCAAGTAATGCTATTATGTTCTATTTTTACTGTTTCAAAATGAACTTTTTCCTGAGATAAACAGTTTGGGAATGACAAGTTTCCTGCACTTGTAATTTTAAGAAAGTTCTTCATATGTATGAACTTGCATAAAAGATATCAAAGAACCTGAGTTGAATTTTAGGTGGAATGCCATCCTTACTGACAAACCTGTTGCATTCAAAAGTTGTGACCCAATCCAATACCTAAGGGTCACAGTTCAATGTTGCATTGGGGTTTCAAAAGGCATTTTGCCACAGAGCAATGCCTCTTCCTTATGTCATCAATCCCAGCACAAATGGCTATGGATAAGCCCAGAGCCTCCCAAAATCCATGAACCTTGAGTCATGACCCAGGTGACAGTGTTCCTGCTGAATATTGCATTGATATCTGTGAGGGGGGGGGGGGGCAAAAGTCATGGCAGAAATGTTGGTATGATGCAAGCCTGGTGTGGTGCCAATAAATGTCACTACATATCCAGGGGAAATTTTCCCAAGCGAGGAAAAGATGAAGGGTAAATCTATGCTTAAATTTTTCACAGTGTCTACTCTCATTGTATCTACCTTAACAAGGAAGTCACTGCTTTTCTTTTGCATCCATTCTCACTGACTGCCAGCTCTACTTTGCCCTTGAGCAGTATTTGTGTGGCTGATTCCATTTTCAAGAGATTAGGTTGGGTAAAACCTACCCACTCATTCCCCACCTGTATTTATGTTATGGAACATATATAGTCACATGTTTGGCTGTAACTTGTCAGACTTCCCATGTTGCAGCATTTTTGCATATACAGTGCTTCAATATGCTGAACCATATCTTGTCTAATGCAATTTTGGTTTCTTATAGGTGGCTGTTGAACTACCCACATTTTTCCTGACAACAGATGAGTATGTGACTGGGAAAGTTCTCTCAAACTATACAAATTTCCGTGAAGCTCCTGGCAATCTGACCCTGAGAGTCTATAGTAGAGACACCTTAAGAACAGGTGTTGTAAGGGAGGATCGTTTCTCTCTGATACTTGAAGAACATTTCAGATATGTAAGTCTCTTGTTCCTCATAACTCATCTTAGAAGCCACTGAATTCTGTGAAATATTTGTTTTTGAGTAACTGATTTGAAAGATTTCAGCTGTGCTCATGTTCACATGTGGTTGAAGTTCTTTGAAGGTTACATGTAGATTTTATTTAAAGGGAACTAAAGATAACCTTATGTCATTTAGTTTGATTATGCATTTTTAAAGTTATGAATCCCAGTTCTTGGCCTCAAACATCCTAGATCATGACTAATTATTGGCAGCTGTTGGTTGCAGCAAGGTCAACATGGTTATGTGTTAGTCTCACTGCAATGAAAGACCCTCTGGTTTTTGTCATTAATGAGAGTTGATATAAAAGGGTGGGGAGCTTGCAGCTTTTTAAAACTAAAGTATTGCTTCAAGAAACAGTGAAAACAACAATACCCTCAAAATTCCAAATGGTCTCATTTGAGGAGAACTTTGTCAACACTTAATCAAGTTCCTTGATAACGTGACCAATATTTGCATTTCATTATTGCATTTCAAAGGATGTTGGAGGAGAAGTGAAGCTCATTTCCAATGCTCTTTTCAGTTTCCAGGTTATCACCACTTCAAACTCCCCATGTCTGATCTGAGTTGGCGTATTTCTCGTTTGGATGGTGCAGAAATCCGTGTTGAAGCTACAGTTGGAGAACATTTCCTTCAAATGATTGAACAAGGATTTTCCACAGCAAGGATTATTAACTCTTCAATTGCTCTTCGGTTCTTGGGGAAGTCTCCCTTCATTTTCAAGCCTGGCATGCCCATCCTCCTTCATGTGAGTTGAAATTTATTTGTTTAATTTATATTCTTGGTTTTTCAATAATTCCTGTCATATGATCAAACATAAATTGTTATGACTAAATACCAAATCAAATGGAGGCCTTTATTCAGCATTGGGCAAAAAATGGTTGCTATGATGTTAATAATATGATTGTTGTTGATATATCTCAGCTATTAAAAAATGAGAGGTGGTGTTTCTTCATTCTCAATTTTTTTCCTTCTGATTAGCTGGAGGTCTCATACCATGATCTGCAACCTCTAACAAAAGAGATGCTGAATAGCGCAGAATTGGTCATAGAAGCTGGTGCACATGGGATTGAGGACAAATTTTACAGAGGTCTTGAGTCAGGAGTGATCACTGTGAAATTGGATATTCCTGACTCCATGAATAGTGAAATGAGAGTCAGAGCTAGATATTATGATCATTATGGCCAGTCTGCAGAGACTGACATCCTTGGCTTCCCATCTCATGCCATGCGAAATCAATACATACATATCTTCTCCAGCACACAATTGGGCAACATTGGAGAGTTTGCCATCTTCCATGTCAGGAGCAATTTCTACATGGAGTCATTCCACTATCTTGTAAGGAATCCTGTCATGGTTTGAGGTTATTCTATTCCCTTCTTTGTCCAGGAAACCCCACCATAAATGTTATTTTCTTTTAGGTGTTCTCAAAAGACATCTTGTTGTATGCAGCAACAGAAACAATAAGGGATGTTAGCATCCCATCAGTGGCCACCTTAAGCATTCCCATCAGCTCAGAGATGGCACCTACATTCACTGTGGTTGTTTATCATATGGCTGTGTCAGGTGAAGTCTTGGCAGATAGTGTAATGCTCCCTGTGAATGCCTTGAATCGCCAGAATGTGAGTACTCTCAGAACTTCTACATGTGTAGTGGTACTTAAGAGAATTTTTCAGAATGACAGTTGTGACTTATGTTTGCCACCTGCCATTTTCTCTGTAGGTCCTGTTACAAGTCAATCAAGCCAAAGACCACAGCGGCAGAACAGTAGAACTCATCTTACAGGGTGAAATCGGAGCACACTTCTGTGTCTCTGGCCTGCGAGAAGGCTCTTATTCTCTTCAAAGTGGACATGAGTTGTCTGCATCCTCCATCCTTCAAGAGTTGAGCTCTTTTGATGAACGGAATCGAACAGTACAAAGAGCAGTGTTTCGATTCCGCAATGGACAGTCAGATGAAAGCATTCTGCTTCCTACTCCCAATTATGGTCCTGATGCAAACCGCACATTTGCCTTGTCTCGGCTTGTTGTCCTCTCAGATCACCCCCTTCCCTCATTACTTGATCCAAATCGAAACTTCTGCAACGAGAGCTTAGGATATCTTCAGTGCCTGATGGGTCCTTGCTACCTGTACATTCAGAAATGTGATGGCCACTTTGACTGCCCAGATCGATCTGATGAAGCTGACTGTGAGTTTACATGGATGAATTACCTTTTTACTGTTCATTGTGGATAAGTATATTATAATAAAAAAATCCTTTTATATTATCACTTTTATTTATACAGGTGATGACTTTATGGATGACCTGCGAGATTTCCGCCTTCAAAGAAATAATAGACTGTGGAGATTCTATGATGCTGAGTATGGTGATTGGGCCTGGACAGAAGTGAAGAGTGTGGGGAATGAAATCTTTCCAGTCCAAGTACCTAAGAGACCTGAGGTGTGGATGATGAGTGTCTTTGCTGTGGGAAAGGAGAAAGGATTGAGCATCATGCAACATCCAATTCGAGTGAGTGTAGTGTAGCATGATTTTGAGTGGTATTTTCTCTTTGCCTATTTTTTATCGTCATCAATAACTAATTACCTCTGACATTTTACTTCAGTTTCATGGTACAACTCCTTTCCTGATCACTGCTGAAGCCCCAAAAGTATGTCGACAAGGAGAACAAGTTGGGATTCGAGTAGCTGTTTTCAATCATCTTCTAATTGAAACAGAGGCCCTTGTCACACTGCACCATTCTTTCAAGTACAAATTTGTACATGTTGAAAAAGGTGGAGTAGTGAGATCATATAACCCAAGAACTTCACATGGAAACATTCAACACCTGGTGTGGGTAGGTCTCCCCTTTGCAGTCTTAGTTTTGATTGATGTGATCTTGATTTTTCTGATGTTAGGGGAATTCAAATATTCTTTTAACTTCCACAACTTGACACTTGCTCATTTTTTTCCAGATTCCTCCCCAAACTAGTATGGACATATACTTCCCTATTGTTCCAACAGTGAAGGAAGAAATTCAAGTCTTCATCAGTGGTATTACCCAGGTTGGACAAGACACAGAGACTGTTAACATCACAGTTTTGGTGGGTTGAGGCTTACTTTTATGGCCAGACTCCTCCCATATTGTTGCTTGAAAGAGCATGGCTTCATTCACAATATCATTTAACAGGCTGAGGGATGCCCCAGCAGGAACCACACTTCTGTTATGTTGGACTTGAAGAATCGAGCCACAGTGTTCCAGTTCCTGGACATTGTTGTGGAAGAATCACCATTAATAAAATATCAGAACTGGAGACGCTACATATATGGCACTCCCAAGGCAACAATCTCCATTTTTGGTATGCACATGTGATAGTTATATGTCAAAGAATTTTAAAATTGTGTCTCCCTATGCATCAGCAATTCATTGTGTGCTCAATGGTTGTGAATGCTTGATCGCCAGGTGATGTTGTTGCCCCAGCATTCCCACAAATTCCAATGAATGTAGAAGCTGCATTCCCAATCTATCATTGGCTGAGTGCTGATTCCTCTGTCTACGATTTTGGCTCAAATCTCTGGACCCTTCATTACCTTCGTCTCACCAATCAATTGAAGTTATCTACATCAAAGAAAGTTTTCGAGTTCATGAGTGTTTACTATGCTGCCATCATGAACTATCGAAACCACAATGGATCATTTAGCATGTGGATGAATAGTACATCCAGTGTTTGGTGTGTAGTTTCCTCTTATTTTCCTTTTGCTTAGATTTCCTGCAAGTTTTTTCAATAGTTGAGCTGGTTTGCTGATTCTGTATTGCCTTCTACCTTTTATTTCTAGGTTAACTTCCCACATTGTGCAGACATTGTATGCAGGAGTATTCCAAGATTGGGAAAATTTCTTGTACATTGATCCAGAAGTTATTTCTTCAGCTGTTGAATGGCTTTTGGATCACCAGACTCTAGATGGCTCTTTTCATGAAACCCCTGAATATGAAACACCTCTTGATTTGAACATGGTGCCTGGGGTAAGTCCTAGTTCCTGCTATTCCTGGTATTCTCAGGCTTCAAATCCGGATATTCAGCTATAAACTATGAATCCATTTTCAGCGATGGAACCAGAACATATCACTCACTGCTCATGTCCTCATCACACTGGCACAGACATTGGAAGCTCTTCCTGGGGAAGTGAGAGGACGTGCAGCCAATGGGAAACGACAGGCTACTCATTACCTCGAGTTGCATTTATCCTCTGTGCATGACACATATGAATTGGCCATCTTGACTTATGCACTCTCCATTGCCAACAGTGGGGAAAAGGAGTTGGCTTTCAGGAAATTGGATGCCATAAAAATAGAACAAGATGGGCTCATTTACTGGGCCAGTGAACCTATCTACTTATATAAGTACAAATATGAGAATAATCGTCCATTCATACAAGCCAAAGATCCATCTCCTTGGGACACAAATGCTGTTGGTAAGGCAATATCTAAGGTTTAGCCATATGAAAGGCATTTAGGTTTGTAACTTGGCAACCTATGCCCTAATTGTGTTCATGGAAATGCATGAAACTTCTGGTTTTTGTTTTTCTTTACTATTCTTTATTTTTTTTTCTTCCAATTTTTATCAATCTAGATGAAACATATATTCCTGTTTCAGGTGCAACTGCTTATGCCCTTCTTGTCTACCTGGCTCGAGAAGGCGTTACTGTAATCCAGGAGAGGATTGTAGAATGGTTTCAGCTGATGAGGAAGTTTGATAGTGCCTTTGGCTCCACTGCTGTGAGTAAAAATAATTGTATTTATTCCTGTTTGCTTGGATAACACCTACCCAACATCCTCAGTCTTGGTTTGCCTCTCTCCCTTCTGCTGCCAACAGGACACCCTTGTTGCTCTACAAGCCTTGACAGAGTATTCCTTCAGAGCTCGTCTGCGTGACATCACTGATATGACCGTGAAGTTTGAGGCCTCTGCATCCAACTTTTCTAAATCTGTCACTCTGGGTCCAAATGGACTCTCAAAGCTTCAGATATTTGATGTAAGCCTCTGAGGGACACTTTCCTTGTACATTGCTGCTGTAGACCTATCCCATAGTGAGACAGACACATAATTGTGTTCTCATTCTTAGTTGGAGAATGTTTGGGGTCAAGTGAATGTGATTGGGAAGGGAGCTGGCCAAGCTGTAGTACAACTGGATGTTACATGGGGGGTTGACTGGCCAAATGAGATCCAAAAGCCCCTTGAGAAGGCGTTCGATCTGCAAGTTTACACAGCTTATTCTGGGAGGAATTCTTCTCATATGCATGTGAAAGCATGCACCAGGTATGTTTCAGAATGTGGATGAAATCATTTCACCTCAAGTTTGCCAAAGTTTGAGAGGTTTTTTCCTGAGTATGTAAGAATTCAATTGCATTTTTCATGCAGATGCACTATGATGGAAATAGGATACAACCAAAATGTTAGGCCTCTATGTAGCAGGGCCCAAGATAGGGGGATCTGAAATTTGGCTCTGAGTCAAAACATGGTCCCCAGACTCAAAATACTTTTTTTATTGTCAAAAAGTGTTGGCTGATAGCTCAAATTAGAGCTGAAAGGCAAAAGAATAAAATAATTTGGGTATAATTGACTTAGATTTAAGTTAAACTAATGGTTTTAATTTATAAACTATTTTTCAAATCCAAAAGTTTTAACACCATGATTCAACCTGTGGAAATTGCAACAGCTGTGTCAAAATTGAGGTGAAATTAGATAATTCTCCTAATAACCATCATGCAAACTGAATTTAAAGTTTTATTATTTATATTTTCAGTGATATATACTCATTTAATCATGAGATTTATTGAAGATTGATGGGTCATTCAATCTCAGATGTGGCAAAGTCTGGGAGGTTTTGGCTAAGGCCTTGCCAGAGTTCAATTGAATTTATGATGTGGAAGGGTTGTACTGAAAAAATAGCTTTAATTTGGGTTTTACATCAACTCAGTCAAAAAACAAGGAGATTGGCTTTTGAGAAATTTTTTTTCCTCTGAGGTCAAGTTCCAAATATTGTCCTGCAGTTTCCATTTAGAGACCTGAGGTTTTTAGCTGTTCTTAATATATTATTTCTGCATGTCAAAATTTCCTGAATATGGTCAAGCACTGACCATTGGCATACTTGAGATGGAATGACCCAAGTATATTTTCTCGATAATGTATTGAAATCTTCAATCACCAAGATTGAATAAAAGTGCAGCATGCAAGATGTGTACCTCAGTTCATACTGTTATGCTTTTTAGGTGGGTGGGCTCCTATGCTGAGAACAGTGGAGTAGCTGTTGTACAAATAGATACTCCAACAGGCTACAAAATCTTACAACCAGATCTGATAAAATATGTTGACTCTCAACTTGTGCCAAAGTTGAAATGGGCTTATGCAGCTGATGAGGGAACATCATTTTACTTTTACTCTGTGAGTTCCAGAAATAATCATGGATTATTTAACTTATTTTATGCAGTATATTGAAATCATGTTTTGTTGGTTCCAGCTGAATCGAACTGAAACATGCTTCAATTACACAATCCAGAGGTGGTATCCAGTGGCAAACATGAGCCGATATTTGAGTGCAAGGGCATATGAACTTTATGCTCCAGGTGAGTGTGACTTCTCAAATATTTCCTGAGTACTTTCATTTTCTGTCAATTTCACTGATGATTATTTTTCCTCTTACAGAGAGATTCAATCTCACAGTTGTGGAAATGATAGACTTGTATTCATTGCATGTCTGTGCTGTTTGTGGATCCTTCCAGTGTCCATATTGTCCAACATACAGCTCAGCTCCTCGCCTAGTCGAACATCAGCCATGGCTGCTCAGTTGTGTCATCCTTCTTGCCATAGTCAACTTGGTACTTGGTTTCCATGGGTCAACATTATGAGCTGCAAAATGCAAAAATTCAGTTTTATCTTCCAGATATTGCCATAACCCAAATGCAATCTCAGAGTGTCCTTTATGGTGAATGAGTGCTTTGCCACCTCTTGTTTCTAGGATTTCAGTTGTCCTTTTTGCAGTGTCATTATTGCAATGCGACATTAGTTCATAGTTCTCCCATTTATATCACTTGGAAATGGAAATAATGAAGATTGTACCATGTTGAGCTTCCCTGTGCTTCAAGTTGCAGGTAGCTCTTAGCCAGCCCTAGTCTACACAGAGATCAAATGCATTGCTGTATTATGATGAACTCATCATTCCAGATTCACCTGAGACATTCCTCTTCCTTCTCAGAATCTCAACTTTCTTGTACTTTCATAATTTTGTCCAAAGTATGAGCACCTACTTATGATGGTCTGTACTTGTATTGTTCACAAACGCACAATTTAAATGTGGCATTTGTTTTTGTTTGCTGTGATGTGGTTCATTAGGAGTTTCCCTAGTGATTTTCATGAAAAAGTTCTGTCCACAAAATGCCCATTTCATCTAACCAAAGACAATCATGCTCTATTTTAAATCTGAGAACCCATATCCTGCTGTTGATCTTGTTGAGAATGGCATTCCAGTTAGGAAGCCAATCATTTATGAACACTTGACTCCCATATGAACACATTAGTTAGGATGAATCTCATGAGTCTATGTTCTCCACAATATTGTAAGAAGTGCCTTTCCTCTCCCGTCACTATTTGTATTCTCATACATGACTGCCAATTGCTATGATTTTTCCATCCACTGTTCAAGAATTTTCTACTTTGTGCTCAATGGATCTCAAATTTTTTCTGACCAAAGGATGCACTGAAAGCTCTTTATCTTGTATCTTTTTTTTCTGTTTTTATATGGCCTACCTCTCACTTTTTATGAGTGTATGCTTTTTCTCAAGGAGGAAATAAAGAATCAAATTTTCCTATCGCATCTCACTTCTCTTCAGCTCCAGCATCCAGAACTTTTATTTATTGTTGCCTTGTTATTTATTGTTGCCTTGTGTTCAGCCGGCAGATGATGTCAACCCAAGTGAAAGATGAGATTAAGGCTACTAAGCAGTGGCGGCTTGTCAGGAGAAGCAACGGGAAATTCTCTGGAGGCACTGCCCCATACAATTTGGAAATATCCATTTGGATATCAAATAAATCTCAGAATCATTGGATTCATTCTCAATTGACGCCAAACGAACGAAGTCCGGTCTCTTGATAGTTGACTCCTGCCTAAAATTGCATATGGGAGGCCAGAGCCTTCTGGCTTCCCCTGGCTCATAATGCATTGGGGTATCCAGTAGCGCTAGAAATAGAAGTATACAAGAGCAGGGTGGCCGACCCCAGCGTCTGTCTGCATTGCGTATGAGGGGGTGCCTGCTTATGCTAGCAAGATCACTTTCCGGATTGAATTCGTACCACTCCCCTGTAGTGGAGAAAGTTTTCAGAGGTTCCGCCTCATCAGGTGGTAGACGTAACAAAATGTGTTAGATGGCACTACCTGCAATCAATGGAATCGCTCCTATGAAGGGTACGAACAGTGGCGTAGGGAAGGGGGGGGGGGGGGGGTTTAGGGGGTCAAACCTCCCCCCCCTTGGGCTTCCTGGTCAGTGACAGTCAGGCATATTTCAGCCTTCCTTAGGAATTCCAGTTTTAACTATCCCCCTTCGAGAAAAGTTTAATGTTCATCCACAGACCCAAGATGCTAGACCACGATTTTTTCAAAAAGGTAAATTCCGGGTGGTGGAGCTAAGCGTAGGGTTGGGGTGTCTACCTAGCTTCAACCCCCCCCCCCTGCCGATTTTCTGCCTACGCCACTGGGTACGAATTCCAGCCAGAAACTGTGTATCATGTCTGTAGGTTCCTTAGCCTTAAGCAGAGATCTGTTCGGTCATCTGAATTCGCATTGCCAATGTGTATCTACACAGTTGGATGAAAAAGACACAAGATATGCATAATCATGATATTAGCTAGGTGTGCATTGCGATTTTGATGCAATTTTGTTTAGAAGTTCTGAAACTCGCAAGGAGAGAAAGCCCTCAAAGGAGAGAAGACCATAACTTTTCTCATCTTTTCACCAACTTTTCTCGCACTTAAAATCTCACTGTGTTGTTCGACGGAGTTTCAATTGCCGCTCTGCTTTTGCACGATATCGATACAATTTAAGCTGTCAGCATGAAACAGTTTCTCACTCAGGGAATGATCCAAGCACACCTTTCGTGCTTCATGCTCCCATAAATTCTACAATGAATTATTGTTCATTATAAAGATTATGTGCTGGCCTCCCCAGATTTTTCGTGCACGAGCCGCCACTGCAACTGAGCCTGGTTTTCAAGATTCAGAATAGTGATATCAAGAGGCGATTCACCCATTTCGATATCACGTGTTGGGGTCGAGCGTTCCTTAATTTTAGGGTAGGCCTAACCCTCTTAAAGCTAAATATTTTTGTATTGTTTTTTTTTTTTTGACTATCCTAGTTGCTTACTGTCTAGTACCTAACGTCAGTCAACATTGCCCCCCACCTTTTGCATGTCCATGAAAGCATCCAGTTTCTTCTTAAAGATAGTCACAGAAGGGCAGCCACTACTTCGTCATCTAACGCATTCCACCACTCTGCAAGTAAAGAANATCCAATTTAACATCGCTGAACGCGACGAGAGACCTACCGTTATTTCGGCCGACGTGGAGAACTTTACACTTACTTTTATTAAACCTCATGAGCCATTTCCTGCTCCACTCGTCCAAAAGGACTTAGATCTCGCTCGGCTCTAGCCCTATCCGTCTCCCCCCTTATGGTAAAACCTATCTTGGAGTCGTCGGGCAAATTTACTTATTTTACCTTCTACGCAGAGATCCAAATCGTTTATGTAGACCAAAAACAGAAGCGGTCCAAGGACCGAGCCTTGAGGGACACCGCTTGCGACTCCGACCTCCTTCGACGCTTCCCCATTCATCATGCGTTGCTCTCGTCCTGCCAACCAGCTACAGATCCACTCGCTCGTCCTACCCTGCCTCCAGTTTAACCCGCAACCTCTGGTGAGGAACGGTATCGAAAGCTTTCGCGAAATCTAAATAGACAATCTCCACGGGATTCCCTTCATCCCTCTCTTCCGTCGCCCAGTCGTGGAATTCGAGCAAATCGGTGAGAATTTCGCCGCCTCCTAAAGCCGTGTTGAGAGTCCCGCGTTTCCTATGAGGAAATCCAAGATATGGTCCCATGCTCTCCATGATCTTCCCTGGGATACTCGTGAGACTTCCCGGCCCGTAATTTCCTGGATTGCTCTTTTCGCCCTTCTTAAAGATCGGTACGACGTTTGCTATTTGCGTTTGTTGATCTTTAGCACACGGTGATATGTTAAGGATATTCTAATAGAGAAGGAAGTGGCGACATAAATTGGTGAGTCACTTTGATGTGACTTTGCTTGTAGAGGCTAAAACGTCGGTTTGGGCCTCCTCGGGCTCACAGCGTACGTTTTTGTTTTCACATGTACCGGTTTAATCCTTCCATAGGAACAATTCCTACATCAAAGTAAATCCCATTGAGTCACTGAGGGAGAGTAGATATTCAATTCGAATTTACAACACTCATGGATGTAAGGTGGGTGTCTGCGACCTTGAAAGCGAACTAGACACGTGGGGTGACTTCTTGTTCCTGGAATGCTGCATGTCCCGTGACTCCCATGACTCTCGCTGTGTATAATTGAAGAAAAAAGTCCGTTTCAGCCGTGACTTTAGATTGCATCTTATAAAAATGGGAAAATAATGGAGTTCGTTAACGTTGTGTGATTCAGCCTGGTCGGAGTTGGTGGACTTGAGATTGGAGATTTCGTGTTACGGAGGAGGCTCCGAACAGCGTGGGGCGGAGAATTAACGTACGAGTGCGCATCGAATATGGCGTCACAGTAGGGATTGGGTCTTACTCCTGTGATGCTCTCCTTGACCGGCTGCATTAGTCACGTAAATTTTAGGCCTATGCTTTATCCATCGGCTAGAATGAGGATTGTCTTATGAGTAATTGAAGGAGCATAGAATTTGACCGAACATTACGACGTGGAACTGCTGGAAGGAATTTTAATATCTAGATTTGACGCCTTATAAGTCAGCAATCCCGGCGATTTCTTTGCTTTTGTGCACTTCACAATGCTGCAGATGCATTTGACTTCATGCACCATTTAAACATGACGTCGAGTAGCATTTCATTCATCCTGGCTACAAATAAACCGACTTAGTTTGTGATGTGCCTTTTCGTTTGGTGGGAGGGCATCCAGGGTAGCATAACTGCTATTCTGCAAAGCCTTCCTATTTGCCTGCAATTTAAGAGCAAGGGCTGGCAGCCCTATGGGTTACGACACAGACGTTAATACTGAATGTTGTGCATTCAATCCCTTTCTTGCATGATTTTTTTTTCTTTCACATCAACTGCCCTCTGATCACTTTAGCATCCCTTTTCTGGACATCATATCAACTCTTAAATATAAAATCTCTATAATAAAAAAAAGTACTCCCGTCGCATAGATGGTTTCCTCAACCCTGTTTTTAAACTTGCCTTTGAAACCAGCAACAGTAACAAATTCTTTTTTCCATGTCTAGGTTTTTCAACTCTTGAACAACATCAACTCAGTATGGAGGAAAGGGTATACATTTTGCACATCTATGTAGTTTTGTCACAGAAAGCCCAGTCTCCTGTGACATTCTGCTGAGAGAATTTCTTGGTCATCGTGTAATTCACCATTGGATGCCATAAGGAATTGCTTCCTTTAGCTCTGATGGATGTCCACTCCTTTTCTTGTCCGCCATGCTGCCTACATCACAAAAATGCTGCACTATCTATACAATTGTGATTTAGTTTGGAGCTTTCACATTGTGAAATTTATGTTTGAACTCTTCTTGGCACTGTTTAAAAAGATTTTGAAGCAAAATATGCCTTCACAATGAACACACTGCTGCTTCATGAACAACATGTTCACAATTCCAGTTTCTTGTGACTGGGACTTTGCAAAAAACAGGTTCAAACAAGTTGTGTGCATACAGAGTTGCCAACTCCTTGCACTAAACTCATCACTCAATTCATTTTCATCTTTAAAAATTAACTGATGTGTAGATATTCCAGGGAATATACAACAGCACTTGTTTATATAGAGCAGTGGTTCCCAACCTCGGGTCGCAACCCAAATTAGGGTCACGTGGGGTTCTCAGTAGGGTCGCGAAGGGTCATCAGAAGAAAAATTTTTTTTGCAAAATGCATCATATTTCCTTATGAAGATATTTATATACATATTTAAATTTTATTATAAGCCTGAGGGTCGGGAGGTCCTGTTGGTGGCCAAGTTAGGGTCGCAGCAAAAAAAGGTTGGGAACCACTGATATAGAGGGTTGCACAGCTTTTGAAAGACCCTGTGGAAAAGCTTGAATACTAGTTTGTATGAATGACAGATAAGCAGTAAATCTGCCCCCAATAATTGTATTTCACACTAAAGTTAAAATAGGTGATAAATATTTTAAAATGCTTTTATTTTTAAAACATTGAACAAATCTCATTTATAATGACCAGTTTTGTACTTGTACATTCAAGAGTGGAACATCCTTGAGAATGCTTGTTTTTTTGCAGAAAATTTTAAAATCTGTCCCTCTTGGGATACATAGTTGAAGCAGCAAGATTCTCCTCAGCAAGGAAGTTCAGAAGGCAGACTGTGATCATGCAAGACCCTGGGTTTCCTGCCTCTCACACAACTTCCACAACAGTAACGTCAAGTACGACAAAAGTCAGCCCGAGTATCAGATATGATGCATCTTACATTAGGACTCTTCCTGGTATCCTCAAGGGTGCTGCCATGGTAAGTATAATTCATGCTTCAGCTCCCTTCATTGCCTTCGGAAAAAAGGAAACTATTGATGCAGCTCTGGGGATTTGCCTTTCAACTTTGACATGTATCCTTGATTTGGGTCTGAAAATGCTGCCCTTTTGCAATCTGTGAGGAATACTTATCATAATTGCCAGGGATGCAACTCTTAGCCTAATTGGGGATGTCAGGTTGAGATGCAAAAATGTTCAAGCTTTCCCTTTCTATTCACATAAATGCTTTGTTGTGTTTTACTAATTGTAGTGCTTACTTTCTTTTCCAGTTGACGAACATCATTGGCTTCATCTGCGTCATGGTCTCTGAATTAAACTATGTCAGCCGAGCCAACTGGTTCAATTTTGTTGCCATGGGTGGCTTTTGGATCACTGGGATACTTCTTGTCTTCTATCTGTTCCATATCATTGAGAAGTTCTACATGATAAATTGGCTGAAAATTGTAAGTCATGATATTTCCTTTTCATCTTCATTTTCTTTTCATTCTTCATCAGTTTCATATCCATTTGTTTTCTTTGTTAATTTCAATCACTTATCCATGCAGTACCAATTACCAGTATGTCTGACAAACTTGTGACACAATAGAATTTAGTTAAATATGAGGTTCTCTAATATCTCAACTTCAAGGTTGCTTATCGTTTCTTCAACAGGAATTTGGCTACTGTGCATTGTGGAGTTTTTTCTACATGACTGCATCTATTGCTGTTGCTGCAGGTGGCCTGGAGGCATGGGCTGCTGCTGCTGTATGTGCTTAATGTTCTTCCTGTCAGCTTAAATCATGATAATGTTTTACAACAAAAAAATTTGGTCCTTAAAAATATAAATGAGCTCTCTGCTTGGAATATACACATGTAGCTCATTTTCATAAATGCGTGTGAGATTTTTTAGTTACCAAAATGGTAAATAATCATATAAATCACCTAAGTTCAAAGGCAGCACTTGCCACTTCTACTGTTCTGTAATTATTTGGTGAAACATGAAAATATCTCTCTTCCTGGTCTGAAAGGGAGATCATGAACATTGGTGAATATGAGACCTACTTTTATAGGTGTTAGCAATGAGCCAGTCACCCTTTCCCATCATCATAGAGGAATTCTGGCCAATTATGTGCACTTTCTTATGAATAGCTCCTGCAGAAGGTCATAAAGATCAGAAGTGAGGCCCTCATAATACATTGATCACCAAAAATAAGTGCTTCACCATAAAAATGTATTTCTTTGATTTGACCAATGCATTGCATATGCTTTTGCTATATAGGAAGAAATTATTATTCGTCATCCCTCGAGTGATTGTTTAAGAATAATAAGGGTAATCTCTGTAGAATATGAACCTTTTTAAAATCCAATTTAATTGTGGGCTGTCATTTTGAAAAATCACATTTTCATTTTGCCATGTCATGAAGGCCATAAGAGGAAGAACAAAATAATACAGATATGTACACAATTGTACATCTGTGTATTGTTTCTGTTATAAAGATTTTCATCTTACATCTGATTTTAAAATTAATTTTGATGCGCATTTTCCTTGTATCTAAAGTACTTATATAAAAATAAATGATTTAAAAATAAAGCTTATACTTAAATAACTAGCAATATCAATCAACAATAATCTCCATATAAATTACCTTTGATCATAAGTGTCATATAATTCAAAATTTGTGAGCATTAATTTACCTAAGTAAGGTGGTTTTATAAACCTAAAATGATGCAATAATTTCTTAGCCAACACTGTGTCCTCACCTGATCGAGATAAGTTTACAAACTTCTTGTTTTAGTTTTCTCAAAGATGTCAAGTATTTGTTTATTTATGCTTGTTTCACATGAAAATGAATGAAAGTGCATGCTCGATTTCTTGCCCGCATTAAAAATGGAATGAATGAAAACTCTGGAGTGAAACACCAAGTCTGCCAGTGCCTGCTTGAAACTTGAGGTTTTTTAAGTTTTAAAATGTAAAAATTCACAATTGTGCATATTTACTCAACATCATTGCTTCAATCTTCCAATTTTCAATTACATTTTGTAAAAACTCTTTTCAAAACATTATAGCAACTGGCAACTTTCATCTTTAGAACTCTTTGACTTCTTAAAATACTTGCATGAAAAATGGTGGGGAAATCTGATGAATTTTCATTTTTTGTTTAGTTACTAGTTCTTGTGTTCACTTGGCATCTCCAAGAGACTCAAACTTTGAGGTTTACTTGGTCAGGTGTGGAGGACTAAAGGGCTTGGACCTCTGACCCTCATGGTCTTATTCTACAAAAGTTTAAGGTAGCACTCATAATTACCTTGGTCTCCTCTAGGATGATAGGGATGCACCTGTAAAAATATCAGAAAGTCCATCATTTGCCTTTTACACCTTGAGTAAGTCTGAGAAATTGGCTCTTAAAATGTTAAGTGTTGTGCAAATGGAAGTTTAGTGAATATGGAAGTTAAGTAATGCTTCCTTTAATTACTTCATTAGCTGTTTAACATGTCATTACTGCAGATACAATAACTTTCTCAATTCCTTGGATAATATTGGTGAATAGCACTGAACTTACAAGTTGCTGGTTTCTTGGCATTGAATTTTGTGATTCTTTTTCTTTTTTCATAGTTCTTTGGATTCGTTGCCATGGCTATATATGGCTTTGATGCATACCTGAAATTCAAAGGCTGGCGTTCTGGGCAGATAGCTCAGGGAGAAAGGACAGTCGCTACTGCATCAAGCACAGTCACTTCTCCAACATACTAAAGGCCCTCTAATATGTGTCATATCTTGGATTTCCCCAGTCTGTGCCCTCAGTCTCATTGAATTCAACCTGCCTACCTATAACACTTTATGCTGACATATACTTCTTAGTCTCTGCAATGTGAAAGCCATGATATAGTATTTTTTCATTTTCACTAATGCTTCTTATGCAACTGGCAATTGATTGTCCTTTGTCTTCCAATATTAGCTAAGCCTATTGATTTATTTTTTTTTTCGCCAGAGTTCAAGTTCCTTTACATGTGAAGGAGTGAATTCTCCAATGTTTTTTGCTCAGAATTGATACTGGATCATTGATAGAATCTCATTCAGGGGCATACATAGTGATGCCATTTTCCTTGTTCTTTTTGCACATAGCAATGTCACATTTTGTAGATTTTGCATTTGACATCCCAATTGTGGAGATGTCAGTTGTCAAATCTGGCATTTTGATCCATGCAATACATTAGGGAGTATGGAGAGGCCATGTTAGGACTTGAGGTTTTTCATGCTTTTCTGGTAATTTCTATTGTAGAATACCATTTTGATATTGATCTGACATTTAGCATAGTGTCATGACTAGTATGATGTATTGAATCTTTATTTTACATGTACTTTCAGGATTGTCATACCTTAACTCATCAAGGTTGTTAATAAAATTTCTTTTTACAGTGTAAGAATTTTGATGAGGTGAATACATTTGGATACTGGTATCTGGGAATATACCATGTAGCTCTTTGTGAATTTAAACTACAATACAGTCTTGGGATCTTTGCCAGTTATGTACCAGTGGAAGGAATTGCTTTGTAGCAGTTTCATTCTCAGGGCTTTTATTTATGCTTCAGTCCCTAGTGGCTCATGCACTAGGGGCTATTCTCTCACATGTCCTCTCCAGACTCCCATTAAGGTGCTGTATATTGTCGATGCAACACTATTCGTGGTGGCTTATCAAGTCAGTTCAAAAAGTTCAAAATACTGCTTCTTTCATGGTATCCAATTCACTGATCATGGAGTATGCCAACTGTATCATCAAGAAGTATGTGCAGGTTGAGGCAGATAGTAAGCATCTCCATCAGTTGACTCCTAGTCTTGCATCCGGAATCCAGATGAGAGAAATCTTTTTGAATGATACTCGTATTTGCAGCTGCGGTAAGCATTGATCTGCATTTTGAATGCATTTGTTTGCACAATACTTGGATTGCATGCTGTTGTGAAGAGCATTCCAGATCCTTCAGTATGATGATCACAGAGCTCGCTATATCCTCAAGGAGTCACTGTGGGAGAATACATTCCCATTCAAATATAACTTCGATGTTGTGTAGTGTTGTGTGTGTTATTGACATCATCACTGCCAGTGTTGTCCTGTCGCCCCCCCACCCCCCCCCCACGTGTGCGAACAAAAGCCCAACCAAAGACAGGAAATCTCAGTGTGCTCTCTGGAACTTCTTGCTATATCTCTCATGCTTGCTCTCTGTTGATCATGTCCATGACATTGCTTGCAAGAGAGTCACTGGAGGTTCACTATGGAAATGGAAAAGTCAAGCAGCCAAGTGTAGGACTAGGATTCAAGAAACCTAGGTAGCTGATAGCAGAAGTACAAGCCTTGATTTATTCATTTTTCAATGCTGCAGTTCATTTGGAATGTAAGGATATCAGATGCCATTTTTGTACAGTATCATCACCTTTTGTTTATCCTTAGTGCGTCTAATATTTTCATGATAATATATACCAAATTGTGTTGAGAAAGTATTTATTTTTATGATGCCTAGTTGCAACTACCAGTGCCTCATTTCATTGTATTTATACAGCATGTGTGAAGTCTGTCTTAACCCTCTGAACCCAACGGTCTTGATGCCCCTTTAAAAATATCCATGCAAAGTGGCATGCTTTGTATTAAATTGAACAGTAGTAAGCCCAGAAGAATCTCCATTGCATTCTCATGGTCTAGATGATGGTTATCGATGTGTACTATGACTGAACAACTCTCGCAACATTGTTGAGTTTTAGCCCTTGGTGCTCTCATTCTTGAATCTCTGCTGCACTTTCTTTGCATGTGATCACAATTTGCACTGGCTTCATGAGTTGTGTGATTAATGCATCTTCCTTTCAGAATCTTTTATAATGCCCATGTACAAGTTAGATATTTTTGTGTTTTCATGTGTAATAAGTCAGTCATTATTCTACACGAGATAAAAAGGGATTGTTGATGGACTAAGGATCTCCTGCACTCTTGTTCAGGTTATGGGAAGTAAGGATGCCTGTTCACACTCATGTCCAGGAATCAATCACCCACCCGTTAAAAATTGATTTCTTGATTGTTTTACGTTGAAACTAATTTGAGTAGACCCTTTTATGTGATCAATCTTGCCATGAGTTTCCTTTGTTAATACTTGTACTGGTTCAAGCAAGCAATAAAAAAAAGCGAGGAGTTGCTGATCAATTGTCTTTTTCAATCATTGATTTTGAATCCAAAGAAAGGCGCAAAGGCCTTCATGATTCTCAAGAACTATGATACAATTCTTATCCAGGGGAGTCCATAAAGAGAAATATGCTGATCCCTGTTCCCAATGGAAAATGAGAGAACTGAATCTGGTGTTGGTGTCTCCATCAAATGTAGATACCATCGAGAGATTGAAATGCTGGAGTATTTGTGGGTGTGGTGGTTTAAACTGTCCAATATCCCGCCCTTATGTCTCCGTTGGTTCAGGTAAACCCTTCGATAGTCAAGCAGGTGAAGGAATCAAGATTGACAGCAGCTTATTTTATAATGCCAGTTTGTAGTGAAATATTCACGGGCCGACTTGGAGCGTTTTGGTTCGTGGAGTCGGACTTGCGTATGGCTTTTGGGACCCGTAGCCTTAGTGCAGTCCGCGTTTTCATTACCAGGTCAAGGAGAAATAGACACCGTTTACCTTTGGTAGAAATTGCCTGCTCCGAGTATTTTTCTTGAACAAAACTGAGTTATCATTGTTCAATCAGCACGTCAGTGTTCGTCCGAGTATATGCCCCCTTGTCTTAAGTCTTACCCATCTTTGCTATTATGATGTGTGAACTTGACGCTCTCTGGTACGGTAGTGCTTTCGCGCTGAGTTCACACTATTTTAATGCAAGTCAGTTTCCTATGGGCCTATCAACAGCAGAGGAACTGTTTCCCGCGGTCGTTGGATTGACGTGAACCAGTATATGAGAGCAATCCGCGTAGCTTCATCGGTCAATTAGGTCCTGTCGTGTTGTTATGTTTGTCTTTATCGATACTACGGGCTTTCCACGGGAATTAATAATAACAGTTGAAAATATAAAAAATGTGAGGATTTTGTGCGGTCAACGTTACATCTGCAGATGTCGGGTGAGACATTGGAACAAGAAGGTTCCCTGACCCCAAAGTGTGATAGCGACAAATCGCCGACACCACGAGTGTGCCTCATGTATGCAAACGGCATGCGTCCCCGGTACTTTTGAAACGGTACTTGATATTTTCTCTGCAGACTACAAACTGGGGAAGGTTCTTGAATTCAACGAAAGAGGCAACCCAATCCATAGAGACCCAGGATGATTCTGAGCCTGGGAATGGAGAGAAGGTCCACGTGGTGATCTGACTCCATTGGACCTCGAAAGATCCATATCTATCTTTTCAGTTCGAGCGGAAGGCTCCATAGAGTGATTACCATCCATCTTTTCCTTAGCTGTAATCATTCTATCGTCCTCTTGCTTCCACGAGACCGGGGTGCCTCTTTCTTATCTCGCTTGGTCTATATCAAAATGGGAGAGAGCCATCTTAAATTTCGACATCGGAAAAGGTTGAGATCACACTGATAAAGCATCCGCAGCGTAATCTTAACAATTTAACGGCGCATGCATGGGAAGTCATAAGCCTGTTGAGACGTGGTTGAGACCTGTCTCATGTCAACATTGAGACAATGTTGATTCAATGTGACAATGTTCTTCAACTTTGACTCGACTTGATGGCTGTTGATACTTCAATGCTATTACAACGTTGCATCAATATTGTGTAGATTGGGATGCGTAAAATAATTTGAAACTATTTTCAGCCAGGTACACGAAAAATAAACCTGATTCCCTTCAGGAGTTTCTTCATGGGGCGTAATTAATAACAATCAGGATGCGAAGTAAAAGAACTGTAAGCGGAATGGGGAGGCACTGTCACTCTTGCTATCACATGAATGCTGTGGAGGCGGCGACTGTGGTCGGATGTGGTCTTGCAACAGTGTCACACTTTCTTGGGGAAAATATGGAGATAATAAATGATTAAGTGTCTAATTTTATTGATTGCTATAATGGAACTAGGAGACACACATGATGAGGTACTAAACACTCCTGTGAGAGATGATTCCATGGAAAAGGGGAAGTGGACTTTTGTGTACTGTGTGAAAAGCGAGACCAATACCTCCATCTAGTGGCCCGAAGGAGAACTGCAACATTTCCAAAATACTTCCAAGTGCGGTCGGGCACATTGGATCATCGCGTCGGTCCAATATTGGATCGATTATGGAATGGCAATATTGGCAATTTTGCCCAAGATGTAGCCAACGTACCCAATGTCGGTGCAGCATTGAGCCAATATCTGGTGCTAATGGGGTCGGTCATTTCCTGAAAAAAATAATTGCATTCCCAATTTGACGATGCATGCTTCATGATACCACCATAAATATTATTTTTTAATTCGATTTAAGAAGGTATCATAATGCCATAACGCTGCTAAGACAGTCACGCAACGTTGGACTTTGAATTTCAACGTTGATGACACTGGATTGACACCGGCTGAACGTTCTTATAACGCCACTATGTTTGCTGAGTGAATATTAGATAAAACTTCAAGGACCATCCTTCATTTCCCATGTAATGTAAGTTTATTCTTCATGTAAGCTTTTTTTTCTAAAATCATGTGTAAGCTAGAGAATTCGAGGAATAAAATTGGTTACCTCTTTATGGGACACCTCGTACAGGGTGACCCAGAAAAAAAAGGACACACTTTTCAATGCGCATTTTAGGTGTGATGTTTTCAATGATTTTTTTCCGGTTACGTGTAATGAAAAGAAGAAAGACTCAGCTAAAAAAAAAAGGCTTTTAAGAGAAAGCTAAAACGAAGAGAAAAAAAAAATTGAATTTCGGTTACAAAAAAAAAAATCAGTGTTGCACACCCCAACTCGACCCAGCATCCCCTCAACGGCCCGGCACTCACGAGAAGCGAAAAGGGAAGCGCTGACCTCAGCAGACGTCGCGAGGATGATTGCATGTGCCTGCCGTATGCTGTCTCTGAGCGCAACGCCGATTACTCGTAACCGAAATTCAATATTTTTTGAGTCACCGTTTAGATATTTCAAGTGTGAAAAAAGCATTTTTTAAGCTGAGTCTTTCTTCTTTTCATTACTGTACATGTAACCGGAAAAAATATCCGGGAAGGCATCACACCTAACATGCGCATTGGAAGGTGTGCCTTTTATTTTGGACCTCTCGAGTAATTCTGTCATTGTCAAAGTTTTCTAAGGGAAAAACTCGAGTACTGCGCGAGAAGTACTCGGGTCTCATCCCAGAGGCATCAGGTAATGTAAGGCTGCATCGAAGACTTAGGCGCCATCTCGCGTCAGTTATCTGAACCGTATTTTCTAGAGAAGCTGCTACACGTGGCTTGCCTGTAACCCTTTTTTAAGCATCCCAGATAACACGTAACGTTGGCGGCACGTGAATGCTAGGGAACGATGTTGGTCCAATGTGAGCCCAAACTTGGGCATATCCTATCCCCACTTTAAGAACTACAGAAATCCTGGTGGAGAACTTTAAGTTGTTGAAGTTCTCCACCAGGCCACTAGATGGAGATGTGGGCCTCTCCTTTCATACATTACACAAAAATTCCCTTCCCTCTTTCCCTGGAATCGTCCCTCGCAGGAGTATTTAGTACCTCGCCATATGTCTCGCCTAGTCTCATTATTGGAATCAATAAACGCGGACACTTCATCATTTTTATCCACATATTCAAGACAGATTCATGGAGCCCAGGCCATAAACAAGCCCTTATTCGTTCTAAGAACTTTTTGTAAAATGAAGGTGATCGTGATTGAAAAGGAAATGCAGGAAATGTATTGCATTCTTGAATCTAAATTCTGCTGTTTCCTCGTCCTGATAGCAGAATGAGGATATGATGAAGTGATTTTGTAATTGCCTCATAGTATTGCCCTGGACCAGCGTGGGTTTCACGAAATATGTAATCTGGGATTATTGCAACTTTCATCTTGACAAAACACCTTCAACGCTGCCGCTACATTTAACGCAAATATAAATGCTAAACTGCTATTTCCACGTTCAACGTTTTTGTTTATAGCGCCTCCAAGAGGGAATATTTTATTTTATGCTAACGTTAATATGTTAACTCAATCAACACATTTCAACTGTTGCGCCAACACTGATTTTTGTTAGGAATTTTCTTTATATACCCCATAGGCTTACTTATGATGATACTTTTGCATTATTGTTACAAGTACCCAGGTAGCACACAACGTTGGCCCACGTTGGCTACGAGCGGGGGAGCGTGGGCCCACATCGCAGTGGGCTGCCCATGTAGGCCCCACATCGGCGCTAGGACGGCAACCAATATTTGTCATGTCTCAGAATGAGAAATCTGTCTCAGCTATTTGAACATAAAGCTTCCCACAGATGATGCGAGATGGCACCTATGTAGCCGCTATTTCAGTTTGATCAGGGAGTGACTGATTAATTTAAGACCCCAGTACCTGTCATGCGGTACTTGATCTTTTCTCACAGAGAACATAGTGGAAGACACTCGAATTTCTCAAATCATTTGGTTAAACAGGTTAAGCAGTCCAAGGAGACTCCTGTTAATCGTGGAGGAGGCATGGTTCAAATTGAGGCTTCTCTGGATAGGGCGAGGATGAAGCAGTATGTTATATTACGATTGTAGAGATTGCGTCCGACTTCCTTTCAGGAGTAGGTTCGGGTGTGACAAAAGGAATGATCACTCGAATCATACCGGATAAGCACATCCGCAAAGCAAAAGAGCTCTCTGAGTGATGAATGAAATCACAATGGAGCTTAAATCCCGTGCGGAAGTGCAGGAAGCCCTACTTCCAGCCTGACCGAGAGAGACTCGGTCGCAAGGTCCTCGGTAGAGGTGATGAGCAATCATGTACAAACGTAGAATCTCAATCGAAACCTCTTTTAATCGCCTGAATGTCATGCCGCACGTCGGCATTTGATGTTGGTCCCTTATCGCCAACGTGGTATTCCAGCATAGGCCAAACGTTGGACCAACGTGGGTGTGCTACCGGGGCCGAGAAAGATAGTGTTTTGTTGCGTTACAACTACTTCGCTTACACGCTACAGAGTATTCGGCACATACACCATTTTTCTTCATGAAATGTAATTTTTAGCGCTTTTAAATTTAGGAATTCAAAGTTCATCGTACTCTAAACCAATCCTCTCCAATATACAATCGACGCTCGATATAACGAACTCGAAGGGACAGGCTAAAAAATGTTATAAGGAAAGTTCATTATAGGGAATTCCCTACATTTCGCTGGGGAATAAAGATAAATAATATTATTATATTATGAATTACCCTAAGTCAGTGGCGTATTTTGGCTGAAGAGTCAGGCGGGGCAGGGCAGCATAATGGGGACGCCAAACCTCACCCGAGCGATACCAGGGGAGAAAATGATTACCTCCAAGGGGGCGCCAAGCTCTGTCCCACGGGCGCAAAGGGGGGGGGGGGGGTCCCCCCCCCCCCCAAACCCTAAAAA
>CAJPEV010001142.1:60218-76135 GCA_905338385.1 Darwinula stevensoni
AGGGGGGGGGGGGGGAGGCGACTCCCCCCCGTAAAATATGCCACTGCCCTAGATGACTACTCGTTTTCTGCTGCATGTTCATTGAAAATGCAGTCTCGACAATGAAACTCATGACAGAGGACCAGGAAGCAAATTGAACGAGAGCTACACGGTAATTTTGCAGGTGACAGACGGGATGTTCCATCGTTACCACTGACTTCCTTTCCTTCCCAACTCCGGCGTACAACACAAAATATTGTGTCCTCCATTCGAAGGCTGCATGCGAGATGAAGGAGGCAAAGCAGTCCCGCGATGCTGGGCTTCGAATATTGAGTAGCCCGTGATAAGAATATATTTCCCCAAGTAAGTGTTCTGCCAACGCACTGACGGCAAGCATCGATTTGGTGAGTTGACACCGGACTCTCGTCCTCCTTGCGTTCGACCTGATTCAACTTACTCGACCTACAGCCTTTTGAGCATTTAAACTCGCTTAGATTAAGCTTTCCCTCTTCATGATTCTGAAATTCTGGCGTTTTTGGAGTCTGTCGCTCAGGGGAGACAAGAAGGATGTTCGCGGATTTCGTGAGCAAAATACCTCGTTTGTATGGAAATTCAGGCGATTAATTCCGCAGTATAATGAATGAATAATATACAGGGAGATAATAGAGTCATTAAAATAGATTTTTGGTGCCGTATGTGGTATCAATCAGCCTCCTCTGTTAAGCTTGATATATGAGCGTGGGGCAGCAGACGCTTTGGAATAAGTGACAGTAAAGAACTGTCAGGCTTTTTTTTTTCATTGCTAGAGCAATGGGTCCAGAACTCTAAAAAGAGATCAACATGTGAGGCAGTCACGCATCTAGGATTTTTAAATCGGGAGGGGTCTGGGAGTTAAAGCATTAAGCGAGGGGAAGGGGGGAAATGGGGAAGGGGAAAGGGGCCCTTATATTCGCCTTGATCAATCAATTGTTAAATCGCCCTCGTGGGGTGGTAATTAACATGAAATTTGCTTGGCTGGAAGAGCAGACAGCGGCAAGGGTCAAGGGTGAGGGTGACAATCACAAGGGGGGAGGGGGGGTTGAACTCCCAAAAGCCCCACCAGACGCGTNGGGGGGAGGGGGGGTTGAACTCCCAAAAGCCCCACCAGACGCGTCCTTGATGGTTGGATAACATGTGTTCAACGTGACCATCACTTGCTTCAACAGGGCAGCCATTCGCCAGGGAAAATGGGACACGACACTGCGAAGTTGGTCAAGATCAATGAGCAAAACTTCGTGTCAGTTGGCATTCTTCTGCTTTACGAGGTCGGTCGGATGATCACGATAACTACACCATTTCGAAAACCCCTCCAGCCAGTATCTGGAGATCGTGGGAGCCATAATGTCACGAATTGCCTGCTGAGGATTCCATCCCCGAAGAGCTTCGGAACTGCTTTCGCATCGCGACAAGGGAGGGGAGGGAGCGCCGTCGAGATGGAGGATCCAAAGGGCTGCCTGGTTCCAAGTTCGGGAACCGCGAAAATTCATATCGTGTGCGCTTAGTGGGGGGACATTGACGGTCGCAGTTTAAAATCCGTATGGACCGGGTTCCTCAAAGAAGTACGGTTCGACAACGAAGTCCGCTGGAAAGCCACGCCGATTTCGCATCGTGAAATAGCTCTCGGATCTCGGCATGAGCATTTTCGTCTGCCCGCATTATGCAAAACCATTTGCAGGAGCGACATGAACTTTATTTTACTTTTAAATCGCCTCATAATAGCGTAAACATGAATTGCGTCGAGTTCTTCACATTGAAATGCAAAAGCAGAGGGCCCTAAACGAGGAGATAATCCCATCTTTCCCATGTGCCATGTTGTCCCGTTGAACCCTGTAACGCGACGGAGAGACTGCCGCTCTCGGTGTTGGATGAAGGCCAAATCCCAAATGGCAAATTCTACTATGACATCAACGCAATGGTTCCAAAGTGGGAGGCGCGAAAGGGTCCCGCGGTGGGGGATGCCAAGCGAAGGTCGCCAAGAGGGCGCGTGCATAAAAAGTCTGAAAACCGCTGCACTATCGCATGAGTTCAAGGCGAAATCCGATTAAGCGTAGAGGCGTCACTGTAGTAGCTGAAACCAGCGAGAAAAACAAAATGACGTCATATGGGGGGAAGCGAGGGGGAGGATTCACCCGGCGAAGTGCCTCGTCAATATCCCACCCTCACGAGCGAATACCCGCGATGGCGTTTCATCGACGAGAGTATTCCACGTTTCTATTCTGGGCTCTTCTTCGGGGGCCACGACGATTTCATCTTGTGACGACCCGGCTAGCATTTCCGCTCGACTTCCCTCGGCCCATTTGGTGATGAAATCCCGTGGGTGGTCCATCAAGGGATGATAACGACGGGTTCTCGGTACGAGGGGGGGGGGTCCCGCCTATTTGTTCTCCGCATTCATTATTCCACCGCTTCCCCCCATCATCTCGATCGGGCGCATGAAACCCGTGAAGTGACGTGGATCTTCTTTGGGACTCGTTGACTCCGCATCGATTTCTTTGCCTCTATAGAATAAAGTTGAGAAAGAAATTGCATAGTTAAGGTATGCACTATAAAGCGTTCACCATCGCGAAAGCAAGAAAACTTTTTCTCTGTCAACGCTCCTCATCATCTCCTGAAACTGCATTTCTACCTGTGTGCTGTGATGAGTTTTGTAAGGAGGGAAAGGGGGGAAGATAAGAACTTTTTCTCCCTACAGCCTCCAAAAAGCCCCCCCCCCCTTCCCTACACGTGAGCATTGACATCTTATTTCCTGTTACTTCGACTATCTTGGCTCATGAGCCAAAAATACGCGACAGTATCTAAGTAGCACAAAGGTAGTGGCCCAAATCGGTCCAGGCGCTATACGGCCGGATTTCTGGCGAAGGCGGTAACGTGGCGGCAAGTGGGACATGCAGGAGATGGCCCGCTACATATTATTGGTGACAAACCACCTACTGAATTCCCATAATGTTCATAATGTAGCAGGCACTCTTCCCCAACCCCCATAGCGTGTTACAAGGCGTGATCCAGATGCAGTACAAAGAGTCCCCACAAGATGGCACCTGTGTTCCCTGCATCCTTCATATGTAATTAAGGACCTGCTTTCTTGATCTTAGGATAGCGTGGAATTATGATGTTTTGATTGCAATATGCTCGAAGAAAATATTAAAATGCTGAAGTTAAGTATGGGTATACAGAAGTGTACGGGAATAAGGAAGGTAGCGTGGGTGAGCTATCAACCTTCACATATCCTATATACTGTGTAACCTTCGTGTGTATTTGTAGAATTCTACTCACCTCCGCAGAGTTTCGTGTTGGATGCGGAAGGATAGAGTAGTGAGTCAAATGATACTCCGCATCACAGTTGTTTCTTCTGAGCATGTTAGAGCTCCAAGTTTTCGAGGCGAATCGGGTATGCATGAGGTGTGAGGTCCCTTCCCAGCTGGTGACCCACCACCTACGTGCTACTTGGGTACCCAGCACTGAGCGCATTGTGTTGTGACTCGATCTAACTGGGCGAGTCAAGACTCGGGCCATGGCCTGCTCTGACATCTGACACAATCCTCTGAACGCATTGGGCCATTTAACCGTTATGGCGGCGCAGAGGTTCTTAAGTGAAGTTTAATTGTTTATCTGAGTAGTGGCAACAGCAGCGGTAGTTGAAATTGGAAATTTGTGAAGTGGTACAGAATGCTCTTCAAGATCACCACTCCGGGATATTCATAATGCCAGAGTTCGGACACACCCTCTTGCTTATTATTTTATACGTAATGGTGCCACTCAAGGTAGTGATCACCTCAGCCAGCAATAAAAAATGTTCGACACCAAATTGGAATCTTCTCGAAGCAAATTTGAGAAGGCCTATGCACTTCTCAAAAGCAAATTCGGAGTATTGCAATTCATATGTGCTAGGTGAAAGAAAGGAACAGCCGTCGTGATATCTTCATGCGTCATTCACAACTTCATTCGCGCGTTTCCATGAAGCTGAGTACGTACAGTCGCTGCTGGAAGCCTTCCATTGAAGGCACCATGTTTGGAGTGATGACGCGACGGAATGACTCGATCTCTGAGATCAGGACACAGCACGTAACTCGGGTCAGGTTTCTGCGTCATCACCCGAAGCATTCAGTGTTTCGTGCCATGACTCTCGTGATAGCCCGGGTCACAACTGAATGCGCCCACTATGTGCATGGAAGTTTAGAGTAAATCAGTGTGCCACTGGTCAAAAAGGCCGAGAACCTCTGTGTTTTAAATGGTCTCTCTACTATGCAGATGAGAGGAGAATATACAAGCGTTATGCCCTGGCGTAATGAATGGTGTCCCAGTAAACACTCGGATTTTAGTGCTTCATAAAATTTAATCTATTATTAAATCTTACAGATTGCTGATTTTCAAGATCTGAGAAAGATGTCTTTGTATGGTTTTAATTTTTTTATAACAAAGTTTCAGTCAATTTGGTGCTGCAGTTCCAGAATTCGAACGATTATGCATAGTTTTAAAAGGTGCACGTTTCCCAAACAAAACACTCCTCTCATCTTAAGGAAAAGCATACGAATCGAAATCGAAAAATGCATTCATCATCTCGCTCGTTAATCACTATGACTTCAACATGACTTCCCCAGCTCTCAACGCACTTGAGCGATCTCACTCGGATCTCGACTGTGATTACTTTGAAGGCTTCTTGTGAGTCGTCGCAAAGTCAGAAACGCGCAACAGAGGACAAAGCATGAATTATCGGGGATTTTGCATTATCTCTGCCAACTTTTGCATACAGAAGGTAGATGACGCCACATATGAGCGGCTGTTCAGAGAAAAGCATCAAAATTGCTCGACTTTGCCTTTTCAACTGTATGTCAAGAACTACTGCACCGAATCGACTGAAACCTTGCAGCAAAAGAAAATATGAAGACATACTTATTGTCAGATGTATCAGCAATTTCATATTATCAGTTTAAATTTTATAAAACACTAAAATCCCAGAGTGTCAACTGGAACACTGTATATTGGTTTCCACATTAAACTCTCAGTTGTGCCTGCTTCAGCTGGCCCATTCCCTGGCATATTTATTTTCCTCTCCCGTGAATGTTTGTCCTTTCCGCGATGACAGGAAATCGCATATCGTTTCAAGCTAAATTAACCCATTCACTTTTGCCTAGAAGTTAACGCATTAAGTGCTGTGTGCTACAGGATAGGCCAGAAAAAAAAACGATAAAATGTCGGTTGCACAAAATGTGTTTCTTTTCTGCTTTACTTGAGACATATACTAAGTGCTAAGTGGCGGATCCAGGGAGGGGGTGGGGGGGGAAACGACCGCCCCCCCCCTTCCATATGGTCAAGTTCGCATTGTACTCGTAAAAGTTTAAAAGCACATGAATTTACTACTTTCGTTGGAGCCTGTGAAATATCCAGGTTCAAAAGGCAATAGAACGGAGGGTGGTGGTAGGTGAGGAAGAAGTGGAGGGGGGAAGGAGGGGGGGTAGGAATCTCTTCCCCTTTGAATAATTTCTGTATCTGTCTCTACTTGTGCTGAGAGCCATTAGAAATTAATAAAGTTGTGATGCATTTGCCTTGTAACTAACAACCTTACCGAATTCAATGGATCCTGAAACAAAAGTTAGCCATTTGTGTAGGCTGCGCCGTAAACTTTTGAATTCTACCCTAGTAATACTCTGTATTTTCACGAAGACGCAATAGTAATTGGGCGAAGTATTTTGAAGACATGAAACAAAGAGCTAAACATATGACCATCATGGTTCTGGTAGTTACAGGGTTAACACGTGAATCTAACACACAGCGAGAGTTCAAGCACGACGTGTCCACGTCACGTCACGTAAGCAGCGAATGGGCCGAGTCGACTTCCAGTGACGCACAATCAGTCATCCTCGCAGCAGGAGATAAGGAGGAATCCAAGGGACAGAAGGAACTCCATAACGTGCGAACCACCCCAGGGAGCAATAAACTTTTTTGGAATTCTTTTTTTTTCCTACCTCTTGACTTTCCAATATGGGTTCAATAAGTTTCCGACGAAACCAGCTTGAGCTGAGTTTGAGTTTTCTAATGAATATACAGGATGTCCGTTGCCAAGCGACGACGACCCACATATGGCGATTGTGCCAAATGAGGTGAATAACTATACTGAATTCAACGATGACGTCTTTTGTGGCTAATGAGGCCTACTGTATACGTGACAGGCATACGCGCCTACTTGCTTCACAGGGAAAAACGTCTTAACGCTTGTCCTGCTGCTGTGTGTTGCTTCGACGTTGGTGTCTGCGCGTTCGCCTGCCTCCTGCTGCCTGCATGTGTTGAGCCTCGAAGTGCTTGATGCCATTGTGGGTAGTAGGCCGCCACACGCCTCTGTCCATTGCGGTTTCCTTCCATGTGGCTATATCGATATTGCACAGCTCGAGGCGGCGTTTCAGAGTATCTTAGTAACTCTTATTCTGGCCACCATGTGCACGTTTCCCTTCTTTCACTTCCGCATAGAGGGTCCGCTTTGGAAGGCGGTCGTCTTTCATTCTGATGATATGCCCGACCCACTCTCTAAATATAAATAAAAATCTATTTGATATATTGCAAAAAAAAAAATACTCTTTCCGTGTTGCTGGAATGCAATTTCATCGAGAGAGTATCTACCAAGGAAGAATACCTAGATCAATAATGTCGCAGCAATCCAGATCCAGATTGTTTTGCCCACTACATATGACTTGTAAGTCTACCTTCTGTTATTTGGAGAGTATATACCGGGTGTTGCACACAGATAGCCCCCCCCCTCCCCCCCTCCACAGCTTAAATAATAAGAGCTAGGAAAAAACAGTGTGGGCCAAAAAAATGCTTCACCTTTTACATTACGCTGTAACGTTTTCGCTAATTAAGTCAACTGCCTACAATTTGTACCAGTGTTTAGAATGACTAAGCTACAATCAAATGCAATTTTTATTATGAAAGTCAGTTAAGAAGTGTTTGCAGTGAAGATTTTACGGCGAGAGGTGGAAAACCGCCGCTGCGCGACAAACCTACCGATACCATAATGAGCAGGCTGATGGGCCCTGTTCAGCAGGCGCTTCGGAGGAGCGAGGCTCTTGCGACCAAAATCTGCGTAGACCCTATCGTTTTGGCTGTTGTTTTGAGTCCTTTCTTTTTTCGTCTGCCTATCATTTTGCCAGTGAATGTTTTTGCATGCAATGCTGACCACCACGTCCACGCGTACGAGTGAGAGGAAGAATCCCCGGTTTTTCGCCTCTCGCCGTAAAACTCTCAGTGCAAAAGCATCTGAATCGTTTCTCACAAAATAAAGTGTGCTTGGTTGTAGTTTAGACATTCCAAGCAATGACATAAATTGCAGACGCCTCTCTCGATTAGTGAATATGTGACAGCTAAATGAAAAATGTGGAACTTTTTTTGCCCAATAAACAAGTTCTTCACCTGCATGGGGTCGATTCAACTACTGCGCCGTATCTTGATTCTCTGTGTAACCGGAGGAAGACACAGGTATCGCAATAAGGGGAAGTAAAAGAAGAAGACTTTGAATTACTCTTCTCGAAATGATTGTTTTGCTAAGTGCCAGTTCAAAATAAACCTTTCATGGATGACTTCTAAGGCCCTATTTTTCCTCAGTTTTAGTTTGGCCAATATTATTGTTCATGGAAGTCCGTGGACGTGCCAGGGTGCCGATATCTGGCTGTCCGAAAAGCATGCCGTGTGTGAGAACCCCTGCAGCAATGTATACAGAGGAATATTTGGCATCCATGAATCGCTTATTTTATTGCTCATTGAAGTCCCCTTCAGTAGGTGGCATGACCATGATTGGTATCTCTCTCGGCGGGTGATCGCGCAGGGTACAATCGCAACAAGCAAAAAGAAGCAGAGATTCGAGAACGAGTAAATATTTTGGAAGCGCGATCGAACTCTCAGAAGCGTGTTGTTTCCTCCAGTCTCTTTCCCCCTTTCCTTCTGTGCCGACGCCACCCGAGAACATCTTCGTCCAATTGAAAACCAATTTTCCGAAAGCATTTAATGATCTGGTGCATCATCCGATTTGAAAATTGCAAAGCACTTTGAAGCCACTTGGAAAGACGGAGTTGAAGAGAGGATGCTCCTTTGAAGATGTAGCAAACGATTTTTTTTTAATGCAAAAGCTCATTGAACACTTGAGTGTCGTGTTTCACCGGATGAAATACGCCACGGACTTGTTCGAAAGCAGCTCTTTTGGCAAGGAATCATGCCGTAAATATGAAAATCCCCATTACTCGCCCGACTGCTTTTGGACGCAGGCAGTGATTTTAATCCCAACCTTGATTTAAAACTGGGCCAATATTCGAGATATCGTTTTGCAGCATCTACTGTTCTTTCCAGATGACTCTGGCGTGCATGGAAGACTGAACGCAGAAGAAAGAGCTGCATGATAGACGTAAAAAATTTACTCATTGAAGCTCTCTCCATCCCGCTTCCGCTAGTCTTACTTCGAGAGCCTCGTAAAAGGAAAAGCCTAAGATGAGGTTTTAATGCAGCGTGTCACTCGCAAGCCACGAGACCATTGGACCCAGGAAGGAGACGGCAGACATAATCCCGTGCACTTCTCGCAACTGCCATTCTGAGGTCGGTATTACGGAGAGGGGAGAAATGGCGAAGGCATTTCCATGGCGTCGCCCCGTGATCTCCCAAAAGAGGGATGTCATCCCCAGCCTCCTCTGAAAATGAATGCAATCATTTAATGCTGAGCTTTCCAACTCCTAACCAATGGCATCAAAAATAAAAGCGAACCTTTCGCTGCGTGTGGACCCAACAGCAATGTGCGATTCCGATCTACAACCTGGAATTTTTTCCGCTTCGCGATACCGATTCTGACGCAAAGGATAGGCGATATCGATCACTTTAAACTCCAGATCGTTCAGTCGCACTCTGATTCATTGTCTTCTAAATTAATATCATTAAATCTGATCGACTATCACGAAACGGGATAGATTCGACTCGTACCTACTGATGCAATACTGGGAAGCTAATGATGTGCTCAGGTTGCAATCTATTCTGTTGCAATCTATGGAATGGAGATCAATTTAATGATGATGCAGTAGGAGGATGTTATCAAAGGATGTAGCGTCCAGATTGCAGATAACGTTACACAGAATCTCTCAATAGTCTGGACTGGCATGGAAATGCTTTCGACATTGGGAGCATCGCATCGCAGAAAGCACATTTTTTGTTTGTGAATGCACAGGATGGGCCAAAAGTAAGGAAACAGGTTTGAACTATAGCAAAACTTTTATAGAAAAGCAATAGAACTAGAAAGTGGCACGCACAAAAAACACAAGTTCATGAAGTGTCCCTTTCCACGAAAAAAACTTAGCGGTGGGTTATCGCCTCCCTAGAGGGAGAAAACGGCGGGGAATCCTTCGTTCCTTTCGAGGCCGAGCTACTCATGGCCCTGGCCCACTCTCGCCCCCTCCCCCCCCCCCCCCCCCCCCCCCCCCCCCCCCCCCATCGAAGCCCTCACGCCCTTTCCACGCCTTCTGGTTTTTCATTATTGACGCAAAAAGAAAAAGAAAATATAAATGACAGGCTTTGACGTAGCAGGAAGATGCAAAGAGCTACAACAAGTTTTAAAAAATATCCCCATTGGGACTCTGGATTCATTCCATTATGGGTTCTCGTTCCGGACACTAGCTCAGTATTTCGCACGTTCTAAACCATGTTGCATATTCCTCTCTGAGATCCAGGAGATGGGAACTATTGACTTAAAACTCTTCTCTGGCAAACATCCTCGAGTGAAAAATATAGGTCGCTACGTACGGCTAACCTCACTGCTTCTCCCGAAACTCGAGACTGGGTGTCAGAGCCCGTTGGAGATGGGTATTCGCATCCCTCACTGAAGCGACGGGCTCATCGGTCGAGATCATTTCAATGGTGTCAAGCATCTCCATGTCAAATATTTTCTTCCGCCCACTCTGGCCCTTTCAGCCTATCCTGCACCAGACCAGTCATCTGAAATTCACCTCACCATCTCCTCCCCGTTTGCTCAGATATCTCAAGGATACGGCATGTCAATCCCAATACCGTAATTCTTCTGAAGGCGACAGTTTATACGAGTATATAGCCGCCTCTTCACTGATAGAACGATGGCTTCTTTATCAATTTTTCGTCTACTGCTCAATGTTAGAGTACTAGATCACACCCACGTCCCGCGGGATCCGCTTCGCGGGTAACAAAATCTCAGCAGACATAAAGAACTCAGGGTTAACTTTTAATTAGCAGTAAGAGAAAATACAAATAGTAATCACATGCAGAGGGCGTTGTTGAGGCCCAAGGGACGACGTAGTTCAATCCAAGAAAGAGCGCTAAAGAAGTAGCATCGGGGGAAAAACTAATTTTTAAATAATTAATCAAATAACATGTTATATTTTTTGTGCAAGCCTGCAGACGTGATAGTTAATATGAGACCACTCTCACCTTCATATGACCTCTCCTTCATAGTTAGGTAATTCGGTTTGCTGCGTATAATAACGTATTAATAGATCGGTGATGCAGCAGGAAAAGAACGAGACAAGGCGGAGGAGTGTGTGAACCCGATGCCCCTTAGGCCAGACGTTCTTGGGGCTCGGGATCCGGGCGGGCGACCGCCCTCATTATGGTCTCCACCGCTCAGGTTATTGTTATTCATTTTGAAAGGAATTATTTATAGCCGTAAAGCTCCTCACGAAAGCTGCTCAACGGTTGATACCATGGTAGGAATGATTTCTCCGTTCTGCTTTCCAAGCCACGTGGGCCGATTGATTGGAAAAACTCGATCTCCGGATTTCACTCCGGCTGACTTCATTTTGTGGGGTTCAACCGAAAACCCTGCGTATGCGACGAAACCTCGGGCTCTTCCAGCACCCAAGGATGCTATCGTTGCCGTAATGCAGAGCTCACCTGTGGAGTCATGCCAACGAGTTGCCGATCGGTGCCAGTAAGACTGCAGTTGTGCCAAGACACTTCCAGCAGTTTTTGTGAAAAGCTTTATGGCTATAAATACTTAATATACGTGTTTTTGTTTGTACCCTTCCAGTTCTATTGCTTTTCAATAAGTTTTGTTAGAGTTAAAATGGGTTTCCTTTCTTCTGACTCACCCTGTAGAAGTAATTCCTACGAGATCAGACTTTTGGGACAACTCGTTTTGGAGAAACGAGAAATTAATGCGTTTCCAATTAAGTTTCCAATAACGTTTGTGTGTGGCCGCTTTCCTGCTCGATGAGGATCAGTATCCCCTCATGATTAAAGCACCTCCGCACCGCGTTCTCGCATAATCAGCATAATCACGACCAGGTCGTGATCCCCGTATTACAGACGAGCCAAATAGGTTGGAATCCGGGATCCGGGATCAAACACCTGAAGTTTCCGAAAAAGTTTTTAAAAATTGCTGAAGTTCTGACGTTTCTGAAGTGAACTTTTTTTTTCGGAAAAACATATTTTGAAATTGTATTAGATATGGTAGCCGGCTCCCTCCTCTACGCGGCCTCTCATTATCCTCATTTTCTGATTGCATGATTCGCTGTTTCCAATTCATTTCCCTTCAAGTCGCATTCATCCTATCTGGGTTACCCCATTATATTAAAAAAAAGAGAGGAAAACCTCGCATCTCCATGAGATAGTTCCCAGAAACGCTCAAGGCTTCGGAATGAATGGAAGAGCATTCCCATAGCGTTTTCATTATCTGGCCGCAGCAGTACAGGTCTTCCTCTCAAACACACAAGCGCTCTTCGAACTGTCGTACGGACGCGTCGAAACGTTTGCTGAACCTCATTTCAGCTTGTCCTTTTGAAAGATGAGTTGGGGAAGGAAAGCCACCCTCGACTCTTTTTGTAAAGAGTTTGTTTCACTTTTTCTTTTAATGGGTAGAACCAATATTGCTTCCATTTAGCAGTTTCAAGACTACCCTGTACATTCACATTAGAGCTCCAAAACATGAACAGCCCCATCATAGCTCTCACGAAAGCCTTCAATCCATTTTAATAAGGCAGCGGTGGGCTCGGGATATGCAACATGCAACAGCAATAGTTCGTCTGCGGATACAGGGGAGGCCGGCCTCCTCTGTCTCCACTGACAAATACACCGCTGCTGCACATCACGAGCCGCCACTGGAATAAGATGACCTCCGTGATGATCCGGTTGTTTCCTCCCCTCCCATCCCATTAGTCTGCCCTCGCAGAATTGAAGCCAAACCGTCTATGTGTGCTTTGGCGTATAGCTCTTTTGTAGATGGATGTACTTCGGTTTCATTAATCCGTCCGGAGCTGAGGTGTTTCCTGCTCTTTGTCCCGGAGAGTGCTAGAAAACACTCCCGGAGACCCAAACCATCATTTTTGACGATTCACTGCCACCACAGTCATCTGGTAGCTCTGGCGAATCCACTCCGACTCCTGCCGTTAAGGTCCCATAATATGGGAGAGATTTAATAGTCAATGAATATTCAGTGTCCCTGTATATTTGGTCGGACGCTTAAGTCTTGAGGACCCCATGGGCTTTCGTCGGAATTGTTTTCGTCGCATGCATATAATTTAATGCAACTGATCGAAATACGGGAGTGTCAGAGTGATTTAGTCCCATAATTCAGTTTACATAAAGGAAAATGAGAGTACGTTGAGACCTTTGACCACTTGCCATCGATGGCAAGCCCTCTTTGTCGAGCCCCGAAGAGTGGATTTGAAAGAGGATAGCCTTAGTGCAGATGGATTTGCAGTTTGAGAACCCAAAAGCGCAAGAACAGGAGGATTTCATCTGGCCACCCGAGGGAGTCACGGGGCTGGAGTTAACCATTTTCCTTTCAGAGGCCATTTCCGAATGAGTTTCGCTAGGATTCTCGTGATGCAGCCCATTCAGCACAACAACGTTGTGTCAACATTGAGAAAAGGTTGAAGTTGAGAATTCGACGAAAAATCAACATCGACTAAATGTTAAACTATTCGTAATTAACCGTATTTTCAGCATATGGTGACTACTCGTGAATTAGAGAATTCGTTTAGAGGCTGTTAAGAGCAAATTCGTTTTTCATCGTATTCTCAATGTTTTTTCTACGTGGAGTTATCCACATCATATCAACAGAAAATAGGTTCTACGAATCGACGCGAGATGATGCCTAACCGTCGATTTAGCGATTCTTACCCTGATGCCCTGAAATAAACAGTACCCTGCATTTTTCATACAGTGCCCGATCTTTTCCCATTTACAACATATGGGAAGGTATTGGAATTTCTAGATAGGCCTGTGTAAGGAAGTAATTAGGTAGAAGGAGACTCAAAGTACTTTTGGTCAGTGGGTCCGAGGAGACATCTAATAATGGTATTTTCCATGGCGCAATCAAGGAGATGAGGGTGTTTCAACCATGAAATATGGGGAATTGGGACTGTTCGTGCTAAAACTAGTACATATTCACTTGCAAATCACTCTCTATTGGGTTAGGCTCTCCACTTCGAAGAGCAAGTGCCAGGCCCGAGCATTAACGGAGTCTCCCCAATGATGGATTGTTGGGAGAGGTGCGAACGATGAGCATACGAAAGGTTACCGAGGCAACGCCTATCGTTCAGATCGAACGTCAGACCAAAGGTTGTCTGGATGGAGTCAGGACACGATGGAACTCATCTAGACATGCTTTCTCAAGTTAGATGTTGGAATCTAGTAAAAGGAAAAGCACCTCGGCCACCAGTAAACATAGTAGCACTTCACACAAAAGTTTGCATCGATGCAGTGGCGTAATTTGACTGAAGGGTCGGGGGGGGGGGGGGCGGGGCAATAGAGATAATGAGAGATATCAGGAGAGAAAAGTATTACCTCTAAGGTGGGGCTAGACTATGTCGATGGAACTCTGTATTCGTTTCTGACCTGCACATCGAAATACAGGTACAGCCAAGAAACCTGCGCTGAATAAGCCACGTTTTCTCAGGGCAATTTCATGTCTTTCCTCCCAATATTGCATCAATTATTCAGCTAATTTGGTAAATCATCCAGAAAAGGAACGCGTTAAAGTAACGCCGCATACTTTTCCCACGAAAAAGTAACTCGTTACCTCAAGAGTTACTGAAAAAAGTAATTAGTTACTGCAACGCGTTACTTTTACTTCGTTCCCGCCCAACACTGGCACTAATTATCCAAGTCTTAGAAACCAGTTAATGATTCAATCAATCCGTTGTCTCAATGCCCAGCGCCACACTTTTTTTTTGCTAAATTTTTTGCGACGGAAAAAAATGATCACCCTGGCAGGAAGGAGCAATCCCGGCCAAACTTGAGTGGCGCCTCATGCTCGAATAGAAAAAAAAAATTTGGAGATTGATTCGAAACCTCCCTGCCATTTGAATCACGTGAGACCAGCGACTCTCAGTTTTTCTTGGTTTTTTCTTGCTTTTTTTTTCCTTTTTGTCTTGTATCTTTTTTCTTGGTTTTTTATTTTCCTGTTGTTTCCTTCCCTTTCCCCCCCCCATTTTTTTTCGGCGACCGTCGATTCGCAAAGGGGAACGGTTCCTCCTCCATCCGGCTTTTTCTTTGTCCTGCCCTTGTTCGACCGGTTCCTGGAAAAGTTCCTTTCTTGATACGACGAGAAATAATTTTAAAATGAAAATCTTTTGATGGTTTTTTCAAAGGCAACGGCGACAGAACCTCTGCGATTCGTCATTAGCGAGGGCTAATCGCCCTCGAATCACCCTCTTCGAGGGCGATTAGCCCCTCTTCGAGGGCGATGAGTCTCCGCTGAGGTCGAAGCGTCCGTCTGATTAATTGGCAATTAATATTGCCAATTAATTATATCGTGCATAAAAAGAAATCCGCCTTTATGCTCCTTGAGGATCATGACAGCAGGATTTTCATGGCAGTAAATGCGAGGTGGACGCAAAAAAAGCGGCAGAACAGGTCATCGTGACCGATGCAAAACCTGCATTGCAAATCTGCGTAATGCAACCCGCCGTTGAAAGCGCCGGCTCGATGTGCCAAGTGGCTCCATCATTTGTGCTCCATCATTTTTTGTGCTCCATCATTTGTGCTCCATCATTTGTGCCCCTTCACGTTACATTCCTGAGTTTGATTCCGGATTCAGACCGTCCTTAGGCACACCAACGGCCGAGCTTATTCGCCTGAGCTGGTGAATTTAATTTAAATATTATCTCGTTACGTTATCTCGTTACGTTATCTCGTTACGTCACATTCATGTATCTCGTTACGTCACATTCATGACGACAAACGAAGCAAGGAGGACTTGCGTCGGGCGCCATATTTGGTCCAGCGACGGCTGCTGCTCGCCATTCGTTTTTGTCAGTGGCTTGTTCCCCCCCCCCCCTATTTCCTTGATGGATGAGCCAGTTCCTCAGAGTGGATGAGCCAGTTCCTCAGAGTGGGATTGATCCAGATTTGTTTTTGCTACCGATGGCAGAATAGACAGGCATCGAAACGCTTGAGGATGCCTGCCTTCCTCCCATCAATCGATAATAGCTCAATCTGAAATGTTTGCGCTCTGGGCTCCCAATCCAGAGAAGATGAGTAAATATAAATATCTAAAATAAATACTAAATAAAATAAATCTCTAATGGAATCGATTTGCTTTGAGGGCGAACGTTTCAGATTCAGGAAATCTCTGGTCGACCGGACGACACGGTCCGTGTCGACCAGTCGACCAGAGCGGACGGAAAATATCGTAAAAGACGATCGAGAGAAGGCGAAAGGACGACAATCAACCGACAGGCGACAACAGGCGACAACAGGCGACAACAGGCGACAAAATTCCCTAAAACTCAATCGTCTTGGTTCTTTATTAGTCAGCCGATCGCGGCTCCGTCACACCAGACCCTTTCATGATACAGCAGGACCAAAACAAACAAGCGGAAGTGCTGGGGAACGTCCCGTATAATGACACACTGAATCGGGGGGAGGGGAGGGGGGGAGGGGGGGGAGGGGCCCGGAGGGGC
>CAJPEV010001143.1:0-37049 GCA_905338385.1 Darwinula stevensoni
CTCTTGTTCCATGGCATTGCCGAGACATAAAAACCAAGGAGCGATCTTCTTTCTCTTCTCCCCACCTTTTCTCCCTTCCCTTCCCTCATGGCCCCTACTTTTATGGCTCGGAACAATATCCAGGTTTTCTGCTCGATGCGGCGATCGTCCCCGATGAACCGAGGAGCGACGTCGACGAGGAGCCGAGGCAGGCGGTTTTTTTTTTTTCCATTAAATCTCGGGCGTTTCGACGATAACGAAAGTCGTGGTTTTGGGAGCGCGGGGCTGGGATAATCGATCGCGATAATCGCGAAATTAAATGCACCCACGGTGACAAAATCGTGAATGGTCGGTCCAAACACGTCTTGATTGCATCCTGGGCCGTGAATGAACGTGGATATGATGAAAGGAGCTGAGACAGCACATTCGAAGCGAGTGGGGGTCAGGCATGAAGCGACCAAAACCTCTCCGTAAGCCCGTGATCGTGACCTCAAAGGAAAAAAAAAAAAAAAGAAGGAATTTTCTTTGTGGCTCGCGTTCGTGACCCGTGCGATGCTCGACGACAGATAAGATGCAGCTAGGCCACAGGGATCAATGCCTTTATAGTGCCAGATTTCTCGAGGCAACTTGCCAGCTTCAGGCGATACATAGATATTATATGGGAGAGAAGAAAAACCCTGCGTTTCAATCATAATCTCCCGTTTTCCCGATAATCCTCCCCTCCTTCGTTCTCCCTGCTGCATCGATTCTAGAACATGGGATGTGGAAGGAGCCAGGAATAGATCCTAGGAGAAAAACTTCCATGCCAAACCGACTTGGACTTCGGTTCGGTGATTTCGGAGGGGAAAAGGAGCGAAACAACGCGCTCGAAACGGATCGATGGTCGATGTTTGGGTAGAGAGAACTAATGAAATGTGTCGTAGAGGCGGAGGTAGGTGTCGCCATGTTCACGGGTGCCTTCGATTTTCAATTCTCTCGCTCCCTTTATTACACCGATCCCTAGAAATGGAAACAACGAGGACGACGGTGTGCTTTGTTCAGCCGAAAGGAAAATGCGAGGTGGATTCGAATTAAATGATGAATGCGCCGAGGTTCGCGGGAGCAGAGTGCAGTGGACGGACGGAGAGCGGCGCTCAGTGGTGCAGCGGAGGTGGGGAACGGAGCAGCCTCCGCCGCAGCCATAGACCTCAGCCCTCACTCTCCCTCTCCGCTCCAGTCCTCGCCCAAACCCGACGCCAGACTCGTGTCCTTCGCTCGCCCCTCTCCGGCCTGCCTCCGGTCTCCAGCCTTCAGTGCGAATCGCTTCGTGGCAGGCAAGATACGTCGGAGTCAGGTGAGTTCCTCGACTTTATGTCCTTGCATGAGGATTCGTCGAGTTGCTTCTAGGCGTTTGTCGAATCGATGCTAATACATCCCTCGAGAGAAGATAATCCAATCGCATGCGGATCTTCTGGTCGGATTGAATTACATAGGCCTACGGTATTATCGTGGTGTATCTTCCGAATCGTAAGCTTATATCAGACCATTCGAAAGGGATTGTGTTCACGAAGCGGATCGAAATGTCCTGTAATAATGATGGTTCGCATCCTCTTGGTCTGAATGAAAACAGGAAGGCATTCCTTTTTTATTTTATGTTTTTTTTTTTGCACACGTGGGATGGTGGTTTCCTCGTTGGGGAAAATGGCAAGGGCCGACACGCTTCACGTAATTGAAATGTCAGACCCCAGCAATCACACACTGGATGGGCATATCGCCAGAACGATTCCTTCTTTTTCCTTTCCTACTCGTGAACAGAAATTGGCATGAAATGGGACTGTCAGTGCCCTGAATTTCTCTTATTCCTCAGGCCATGTTCTCATTCTCCTATATTACAAGCTTGTATTTTATATGAAGTTCACGACGGGGAAGCCGGAGTTCACGTTTCCTTGACCCATCATGGTCGATAAATGATGGGAGGCGAGCAGCTAACTGTTCTTCTTCTCCGAGATTCCATCATCGGAAGAGAAGAACCATCAGGATAATGATGGCCAAGTGAATAATGGGGGCTGTGGAAAAATCAGGAAGTCCTGGGTTGTGTTTGTCCAGGGCAACAGCTGCATCCCTCTCCCTTCTCGTATTGATGAGCATGGAAATGAAAATTAACAGCGGCTATGTATGCGTGTGCATGTGGATGTGCATGGCGCTGTGCCATTACATGACTAATTGCCATATGCATGAAAGAAAACACGGCTTAGGGGAGACTTAAATTAATGACTGTTCTGCCTCCCCAAAGCGTTTGCATACCTTTTTCTCTCCTCGCATACCAACGGACACTACACACACTGGCGTTTCCTCACTGTGTCGTAATACTGTATTGAGAGAGGAATGGGGAGGGAGAGAGGAGAGTAAAGAGAGAAGGAGGTGAGGGAGCCAGTTTTCAAGCGGTCCGTTAGATGGTGCTAGTGGTGCTACAGATGAGCTTTATAGCCAGAAAAACTCCATTCAACTCATTCTTACTACCTCAGTTCAGTCCACTTTCAGTCACTTGGACCGAGGAGGTAGAAACTGAACCGCCAGTTATCTAGGTATTCCAAAGCATTAGCGCGAAGTCTTTCCACAGACGCGTCTGTTTGCCCATAGTTACCTTCTCGGGAGGTTCAGTTCATAGGCTCACTTTGAGGGTGCAGAAGCGTCCGGGAGGGTATGCATGTTAGTTAGTTGAGGCCTCACAAGTGTCGCGACCATCGCTGAGGATACTTGTCTACATGCTCCATGATATGGCTTCTTGACAGCACATATCACGATGACATGGTGTGGTCTTGACCAGTTCTGTCAGGAGGACCTCGTCTGCGAAATCCTCCTTATAGGAATAACTTTTGATTGGGGTCAGATTTTACATGGATAGGAGTTGTTTTTCTTTCATATAATAATTTTTTTTCCTATTCAGTCGACGTTGTCTGACACTTGCCACGCCTGGCGAGACATGATGGAGAGAAACACCCCACGCACTCTCTAATAGTACCGGTACCAAAGGGATCATGAGAAAAGACTTTGATGGGAAGAATTGTCTCATGCCAATTAACTGGCTCCCAGAAGGTTCTTTAACCTCGAGGTCTTCCAAAGGTGACTGGCTGACGGCAGGATTCCTTTTTTTTTTGTAACTGTGTGTATCTCTAAAAAAAAATTATTTCACGGAAGAGAGGCATTGAGCAACTCCTCTACGCTAGTATTCATGCCAGGGTTTTTATTTTAAGATGGGATGACATTTCGCCCACTCCCTCTTCTCTTTCTAATAATTACTAGGGAGAGGTTGTTGTTGTGTGTGCCACCCACACCCATGTATGAGGTGACACAGCAGTTCCTGTACCATCAGACCTCCCTGAGGGGGTGCCAAAAACCTTCCTCAGTCAAGCATTCTATGCCATCCGGAGGGGAGGAAGGAGGGAGATATTAAATTTCGCCTTCACTTCCGGCGGAGATGAAGCGAAACGTAAGAGGGGTTCGATCAAAGCCATTAGGTCTTCCTTTCAAGACCGCATTCGAAATATTTTCTCTTCTTTTTTTTACCATGCAGTTCCAGTCGTGTCCTCTCTCTCTCTCTCTCTCTCTCTCTGTGCTTTGTTTGAACGCCCATATTTGCCAAGTCCATTGAAGCGAACTGGGGCGAATGTTTTCCTTGTCACCCAACATTGAAGCATTTTTCGGTCTTTCTCCTTTTCTCGGGAAGTTTCCTTGACGCATTACCGACCAGTCATCTTGTGTCCAACCCGCTCTAGATTTTTTTTTCTGGAATGAAAAGACGGGAACCTCATCGTCATTCATGTATTCCAGAGGAGTTCGTCTTTTTTTCCCTCTCCTCTTCCCTCCCATGCTCTTTTTTCCCTCCTTCCAGGCTCGATCACTAAGCCAATTCCGTATATATACCCCTTGCCTCTTTTCCAGCTCATGAAGCCAATGAGAAAGGCAAACAAAACGAGGAGCTGGCCCTTTCCTTTCCTCCCTTTACTTTCCTTCCTCCGACTTCCTCCTCATTTCCATTTATTGCACATCATGCGGACTTATCCACATCTACCGAGTAAGAATCGATAGACAAGGAGAGGGAGAGGGAAAAAAAAAAGGTTGGTCGTCTTTCACGCATGCCAGAGCCCCGAGCATGTCCGAACTTTCCATCAAACTAATGATGTGGGGAAGAATTCATGGTGGGGGGGACAGTCCACGTTGGCGTCCTCCAACTTGGTCGTTCACCTCTCTTGTGTTATTACACCCCCTAAAGGATACCTCTGTGAACCTTGCAAATTCGCTTCTGATCAACCGGTGTTATTCGTGGGAAAGTCGGTGTTGAAACTAGATCTCGGAGGCGTTGGAAACCTGCTACCGTGGGATGGAATCCCCCTCCTCTTGAAACATCTTTCTTTTTTTTTTCTTCTCGACGTAACGAGACCTCTCCTACTTCCGTACTTTCTCACGGCACCTGTGAAGACAGGTGCAAGTCACCTTTCTCTGCGGTTCCAAGAGGTCCCGAGGTTTTAAAAAGTCCACTTGGGAGGGAGGAAAAATGCATTTTCGAGGGGATCCTGCAGGAGGTCTCACATTAGGGCGGGTTCTGGAATGTCAAGGATGCCGATTCGGGTCCCTCAGTCATCCATCAGCTGAGACAATGTTTGCCTCCCTTTAAATTCCAGGAAAATGTTGACCACCTGATGTACAGTTTGACATCATTCACGACCCACCGTCCCTTCTGATCGAGCGGTTTGATAGCAAACACGCAATAAAACTGTCAGACAGTCAAAGACAAATAGCTCTGTCAACACATGCGAAAGGTGTACTGGAAATAAGGAGAGAGAGAGAGAGAGAGAAGTTGGCTTGTAGGAGGCGATATTTCGCCTGTGGGCGATATTTCATGGTGTTAACGCGGGTTTTGCATGGGAATCAACGGGTAGGATGGTATATATCATCTGGTTTTGACGGGTTCCTGTGGCGAGGATTCGACATGTTAGGCCGATATTTCAAAATGAGGCGTCGGGGGGAATAGGATGAATCGAGAATAATGGCCCCTATCTATTTCTTCCATAGCCCCACCATAAAGGGCTTCCGGGATACGGAAGGCCCCCGCTGATAACAATGCAAGGTGCTGGGATAAAATTCGGACTTCGTTCGCACGATAGGAGCGAGCAGACGCCGAGAGTGACGTCACAAGGTGCTACGTCCTTAGCTCGGGTCCGACCATGGCAGGAATGTATCTACAGCAGAGCTATGCATGTGAGAGCCATTGGATGGAAATTACCAATCCCAGGACGAGACGAGAGGAAGAGAATGATGGAGGGAGGGGAGAATCGGAATGGAATGGCGTGTGAGAATTGTATTCTTGTGGGTAACCACGGTTGATCATCAAGATGGAACGCCCAAAGGCATGGAACCCTTCATTAATATTACGTACATCCTGATTGTCGTTCATGAAGGTCGTTCGTTTAACGGATTTCACTCGGGGAGAATTCAATGCCTGGGGCAGAATGTAATGATGCTAAGTGGACACACCATCGCATTGTCCTGGCATGGAGAGGGGTAGAGAGGAGGAACAAGGCTCAGATTCCTCTCTTTCCTTTTGCCTTCCTCACCGGAATCTCGAGAAGCCTCTACCCCGCTATTAATGGAAACCCCGAACAGCTGGGTCCAACTTGAGCCAATATTTCGGCTGCTATGAGATAAGACACGCGGTTCGAGGAAGTTTCGTGTGCTTTGGTGGTCTGTTGAACTCCGAATTATCATTCGGAGAGAGGCCCTGGGCAGATTCCGGGCATTTGCAAGTTTTCTCCATTATTTTTATCGATCAAACTGCAGCGGGGATGATGGTTGTATATTAAGGGTCCGTCATTATCTTCACTCTGATAACAGCATCTTCCCTGCTTTAATTGACTCCACAGGTAGGACCCAAGGGGGTGAGATACCCCCAATCCCCATGATATACTGGGGGATGTATGACTTGATTTCTTATCTATTTAAAACTCGGTATGAGAACCCCATTTAGATGTTAAGAAGGTCTCTTCACGTCGAGATTTATGTCGTCGAAGTCATTCGGGCCGGTTAGGGGCTTGGGTTTCTTTGTTTGACCTGAGGTTATCGGTTCGTGGGTGGCATGGGACAGACAGAGAGGTGAGTGAGTGAGACGAAAATGGAATTTTTCTCAGGTTCTTGCCTTCTATGTCGTGTTGTGCCAACAGAGCTGACGACGACAATACCATTGTGGAAAAAAAGCGATTCCCTCCGCTGCACAATGGTGTAATTACAGCTGGCAATGGGAAGGTGACAAGTCACGGCTTCAAATGGCCTCACAGCTAGAGCCTTTCTTTTTGCCCAGGTGAAATGTCCCCACTCTCTCTGAAGCAGACCCTGCCAGTCATCCCTCTGATCTCCTGAAGTGAGCGAGGGAGAGAAAAAATTTTTTGCCTCTTCTTTTTTTTTTTCTTCTCTGCTTCTCTTTGAGAATGCCTCTCGTCTTCCAAGCGTGAAGGTCGTCTCAGAAAGGTAACTGCCTGCATTTGTGGGGGTCTCGGAAATGATTATATACAAAAGAAAAAAAAAAGTTCTTCTTGAATGGAATTTTTGCTGAGTGATGCTGGGAAAAACTTGGGAGGGGAAGGGAAAGCATGCCTAAGCATATGGCTCATCGGTGGCATCTCCTATCGAGATTCGTGATGGATCAGGGAAAGAAGGCATTCACGGTTCCTAGTTGATGCTGAACGCGAAGAAGCGATCGTTCTTGGATGCGGTCGCGTGCGATAGCGACTGTCGGTCGGTCGGCTGTTCTTCCTCGTTCCTAGGAACATCCATCAGGGGATGGAGGCCTCGCATGCCGAGAACCCGAAGTCACGAAAAAATTTTCTTCTCAATTTTTCTTCCCAGTGCCAGGGATATCCATCCACCCCTATCGAGTGTGGGTGGATGGATATCCCTGGAAGAATGGCGTCTATTCGCTCGTGTAATAGCTGGTTAATAATGCATCTCTCTCCTCCTTGGGGATAGATATCTGGAAGGAGCGGGGGAAAGGCTCGTGAAACTTTGATATGTACGAGCATTCCTCCTTCCAACACCCATATATATCTATAGATAGTTAGCAACACATTCGACTCTTGCGCCACATCATCTGCTGTACCTGATTGGATAAATCTGTTGTGGATGGATGGTGTTGACCTCTTTCTATGGATTAAATCGGATTCAAGGTGACCGAGTTCATGCTACTCATACCGTACTTCATAAATCATTTCCAATGCTCTCCCTGGCAGGTATGAAGGAGGGAGGAAAACGGAGAAATTCGAACATCATCGTCAGGTGAGTCCGTGCATGACTCTCAATGTGATTTATGCACAACCCTACTCTCCTCCCTTTCCACTCTCTTTTCTCGTCTTTCTTTTCCTCTCATGCCCCATGATGTCTTCCGAGAGAAAGAGCAAGAGAGAGTATAAAGATAGAAAGCCGATCGTGAATCTCCATCGATCAAGCAAAGATATTTATCGAACCAGCTGGTGCTCGGCTGGGTCGAAACACTCCATGCCAAGTTCCGTGTGTGTAGTGTTTGCTCAATGGCGTCGCCGTCCTTAATTTTCGGGGACGGATGCTGGGATGGAAGGGGGCCGCGAATGGAGGGAGTTCTGCGGGATTTTACAGACTTGAGAGAAAGGGAGGGAAAAGTCAATGAACCGAGGCAATGTCCCCATCGAAGTTGCATGCAATGGATCGTTACACCGATATACAAGTCAGAGAACAAACCACGGCATCATAGTTCTCCATCCCCGAAGGGCGTCCATTCTCGGAGCTCCATCAATTTTTCTCTATAGGAAAAAGACAGGTGTTACCATTGTTTTCTTCCTCGTTATCAGGGTCCTGCATCGGAATACAATATGGATGAGGCCCGCACGGTTTTGTTCCAGTTATTTTGCCCTGGCGAAACGTCGATCTCCAGGCACGTTTCGATAACGATCCCTTATCCGATCCAGACCGGATTCTCCAGCTGGTGAAATTTGTTTTGTCTATTTGAACGAAAGCGGAAGAGTTCTGAGTGTACAATCGGTCAATGTTTTCATCGATCCGAAGGAAAAGAGATTGAAACGTCCTAAACGAGACATTAACTGATGTCAGGTGCAGATTCGATAAGGACTGGTCTCAGTCCAGTCCGAGGTGAACTTGATTCTCAGTCCTGTTTCTTATTTTGGTCCAGTGCCAACGAAGGACTTCAATGCTATAAGCGTTTTGAACGTGGAAAGCCTCATGTTGAGTTTCGAGATTACGCCTACCTGAAAGAAGGGTAGAGATTTCCCCCGAGGTTTACTAGTTCTTTTCATTTTCGAAGACAAGTCTCTAATTCCAGGCCTACGTTCCTGACGCATGCATGCGTTGATATACGAGTTTATATGAAGGGATTTTTGCATTCCTTCCCGCTGTTATGTTTGTCCTTGGCTAAGAAACCCTTAGAAGAGAGAGAGAGGGGGGGGGGGGGAACATTGAACAAAGGAGTGGTAAACTCGGTCAAGCATGTATCTTTTCTTTCATCTTCATCTGCAACCTCACTTCTCTGGAGTTTTACTGAGTTCTGGCACCTAAACATCTAAGAAAATTAATTTGCACTGAGACATCGGGTGTTCATGCTAGCCCAAAGATAAAAAAATCTGCCGTCAGCATGAATCTTGGGTAATTAATTATACAGGCTTGCAATCGGCCGTCAAAGTTTAAATATAGGTTCACGCGACTCCCTCAGGCCATTTATGACGTGGAAGAGACCTGAGCTCCTGTAAGGTGCAAATCTCAAGAGGCCATCTTCTTAGGAGCCCCATATTAAGGTTTCCTAAGCAGCGTTTTACGAATGAATGAGAACACGTGTGCTCCTCTCCTTTACGAGCGGATGGCCAGATAGGACATAAAATCTTATGATCCCCCTCTCGCACGTGGAAGTGTGCTGAAGAAAATGGCGCCGAAATGTTGGCCTGTCACCAAGAAAACGAGCGTCCATTCTCGTCGCTCCATTTCCTTGGGTAAACTTTGTCTTCGGGGAGGGGGTAAGTCTTTCTCTGGCAAGTTTTCCGATTGATTTCGTTCTCGTTGAAAGTAAATGGCCTCTGGATGTGGGGGAAAGAAAGAAGGGAAAAACGAAGTGGACGGATGGTTGGACTTCATTGGTCCACGCTCCATTGGCTGCATAGTGCCTTACCCGGTTGAATGCAGCGGAAGAGAAAAAGAGGAGGAAGCGAAGAATTGCCCTATTTCTAGACATTCATCGCCCCCCGAGACCGAGAGATAGGGACGTGAATCTCTTTCATATGCAGCACAGCAACGTTGTCAAAGGGAAGGGTTGCTTTGTAGACAGACCGTGGGGACCTGGAAGCGAGGGGCAAATTTTCGGAATTAAACTCTGAGATTTGTCCCCAGAGAGACAAAGCCGTGAGGTTTACGAGAAAAGGATCTTGATTTTCCCCCAGCGAATCATCTCCTGAAGATTGCTTGCGATTTTTCCCCTTTCCTGCAGTATCTTGTATATTCCTCCCTTTTCATGCAGATTGAGTTTTCTTTATCGTATATGAGAGAAGTCCCAGGAGTTTCTCCCTCCTTTAGGAGCGTAGTATGCGGTGAGTGTACCGCGATGAATACAAAAATCCGGGAAGATACATCAACGAAACGTAATGAAACGAAAGCAATATATAGGTGTACCTGGGTCCACGTACGCATGCATAGACGAGAGAGAGCAGAAGGTGAAGGTCAGGGAGAAAGGTGAGTGGCACCTTGATATCGGGGGCGAGCCAGTGTATACCTGTATACGCTGGTATATCGTATATTATATCAATGCGATCGGAGGGGCGTCACGGTATCACTGGGATCACGGACAGGACAAGGGCGGACCTGGACAGACTGGTGAAAGATGCCATCTTCACGTCATACACATACGCAAGCGAAGTGTCCCCTCAGCTGCAATGGAAATGGAAGCCATGCATAATGGAGTCTCACTTTTATCCGGGCCTCAAGTATCGGGAATCGATTACAAGAAGAGAACGTGGGAGTCCCGAACTTGGCATCCAGCCCTGGACCTGCCTATAAAGGACTGGACTTCCATGCAAAATGGGATCTTGCTTTGATAAGAGAGAGATTTTCTCTTGGCTTTGGTCTCCCTCATGCCTAATCGATGAAAGGAGAGGGAGAAAACTTGCCTGCCATGAAAACGAGCTCCACATATTTCATCGTCGATTACAGCTATCTTCTCCTTGCACACTCTCGTCGGCAATTTTTTTGCTCATCGTGGCGAAACTTGAAACCAGATGGGTTAGGATGCACGAAGATTTGACGAGCAGGGCGTGTCCAAAGATTCAAGTGGTCACGAGTTCCCCCTCCAGTGGCAGTACGTGTCCCGTCGATTTTACACCCTAATAGCCGTAAATGAAAGAGTACCGAACAACCGCCGAGTCGTTGTCAGTCCTTTTTTTCGATGATAACTCGAGACGTGATCTCATGCAGCGTGACGTCCATTGGGTTCGAATCGATTGCATCTGCAAGGTCTGACGTCAGAATCCCACATCCAGTTTTTGCCGTGAGAACTTATCTCTGCGTGCGTAGGCGTCAAACCTACAAGGCACAACAGGAAAGAAAAACACCGCGGTACCTTGGGATGATGGATGAGGATTTATAAAGGGAACGGAGAGACTTCCCTCGGCCGACCGCCTTTAAATCAAGCTGTTGGAAACCTAAGCATGGCTAAACTCACGTCGCTTTACCCTACGTTCAAGAACATCACGTAGATCCAAGTAACGAAGGGTTTCTTGGGTGACGAAAATGCAATGCTGCACCAAAAGGAAGTGGTTGCAGCATCCTATTTCGTGAAGGAGGTGACATGGAGGACGAAGCACGAGGCATCAGATTGGTGGTGGTGGGGGAATACCGGCTGCGTTGATCTGTTTCCACCTCGTCTGTCGATCTGATAGGGAGTCCGGAGCGAGCTCGTTCTCGCGCGGCGCTTTCATCGCCTTCATCTCAACCTTACAGCCTTATCTCGAAGGGTACATGGGGAACGCAGGGGAAATCGAGGAATGCTCTGGGGGGGGGGGGGGGGAGTCAATCAATCAATCAATCTATCTTTATTGCAACGTACTTCTATGGCGAAATCAATGAGTCAGGTCAAGAAAGGGAAGAAATAAACTTCTTCCCTGCGAGATTCCCATAAACCACCGTGGACGACCTTCAAACTCCAATGTGATTCCCGAAGCCCTCTGAAAATCCCGGAGTAACGAATAAAATAAATATTCTAGTCATGGATACTGAAACCGGCTATGAAAGTCAAAGTTTTCGTCTCCTCTGAACATCTGAGACGGGAACGAGGAACTTGTTCCTGAATGAAGAACTTTGCACCATTTATATACAACATCTTGACAATTTAGGTCAAGATTAGATTAAAACTGACAGCTCGCAGGCAGTCGCAATGTTCCTCTTCACTCTCTAAATGAATCTGCAAATCCTTTTGGCTTTGCGAGTCTTCAGAAAGTACGTGGATTATCCAGCAGGATTCGCGAGCTCAGACTTGGCAACCGCTAGGATTAGAGTTGAAGAGGATCCGACTTTTATTTTTCTTTTAAATCTGGGTGTGGAGGAGACTGTAGTAACTGTTTACTTGTGACGGATCTTCAATCGGAATTTAAAAAGAGCAACTGTTTTTGTGTATCGTCGCAAATTGTTGTATAAAGCAGACTTCAGCATCTGGAATGTGGGGAAAATGAGAAAGTAAGAGCAAAATGCAAGGAGCAGAATTCGTTGAGGCCATGAATCTGTTTGATCCGAATATAATTTGTAGTTTTGATTCTATTCAAATGGCGACAGTGCTGCATTGTTAAAAAAAAAATCCATAAAATACCATACTCATTTTCTTACGTTCCCATAATGCGCAGTTATGAGCATACCAAGACGCATATCCGGTTACTGAAGCACATGCCATTGCAGAAGTGGTCATGTATTGCACCTTCACCCCCCGTTTGCCCCCAATCCTATGGTTGCAGCCATTTATGGAACAGGAACAATGGATTCAGTGAAGGTTCTAGTTTGAGGTTAAGTTTTTAATTTGCAATATTATTCGATTTTCCCTGCTTCTATGACACTTCTGTGACTGGGCCTCATTTGAAGCAACATTCTTACTTGCGTTGTTGTTGAGATTCCTTTGGGGAAAAATCTGGCGAGGACAGGTGGACACAGGAAAAAGTTGACCGCAAGGCAGAGAGAGAGAGAAGAGAGATTGCGGAGGCGGGTGGGGGGCTTACAGGTCACCAATTCTTCTCTCGGGCGTGCGATTGTAATCTTAAGTATGACTGATGATCCCTGCCCATGCCCTTCGGTTCCTTATGCCCCTTCTTTGCCTTCCTTATTGGCGGCTCGCACGCAATATCTGTGAAGATAGGGGGAGGGGGGGCTGATCTTGTCTTCTACGTCGTGTCATACCGGATATCCCTTCCCCCACAACAAGAGCATGAACAGTATGTAATAATACATATTGAATCTGTCCAAGGCCGTTCGTTGACTCTTTCCACCCGAAGTCGTGATCTGGGGGTTTCTTGGGGTCGGATTTTTGCCAGGTAGCTTAGGGAGGTATTACATAGTAAGAACAATGGAGGTGGGAGCTAATCAGGGGCGCGTCTGGAGTCTTGACTCTCCATAAATCACCTGCTGCTTCTTCTTTTTTTTCCTTACTGGACAAAGAAGAAGTTGAGATCACTGACCCATGGGATATGGCACCGTCTTTATCAGAGGCTCCGATAAAAATGACCTCTGGTGGGCGTCGGCCACCCTCTGAAGCCGTGTCTGCAGATTTGACACACTTAGACCAGAGTAATTTCTTACCCAGAGGAGGTTTTCGTTTATAAGCCACTATTCGTTTTGGCCCGAAACGGTGCACGCCCTTCCTTTCTTTCTTTAGTTTTCGTGCCTTGCCCTCTCTCTTTCTCTCGCTCTGTCTGGGCCTTCACCTTTGCTCTAGAAGACTCTCATGCTCGTCATTATGGAGGGCAGACTCATTCCTTTTGTCTGGCCCTGCCACGGTTGGAGACTTCCATTTTCCGATGCCCACGAATTCCTTGTAATTGAGTGATGATTTAAAATAGGCGACCGTGTTCGGTGAAGGGGGGAAGACCAATTATTATCGACGGGACGGAGGGCAATCGTGCAAGGTGCGAACTGCGTGGGTCAACTGCGTGGAAACCGGATGTGCGTGAACGTGTGTGCATGTGGATGTTATAACATGAAGGGCAGGGTGCACCCCTTACGTGGTGCGTGAGAGTGTGTGCGTGAGAGTCAACGAACGCCCTGGGCGAACACCCTGCCGCTTCGGGCGCCCGCATTGCATAATAGGGACATTTGTAGGAAGATGCTCGTATATGGGCCGGATGGGGATGGGATGGGAGATTGGGGATATTGAATCGATGGATGGAAAGATCCCCAGATGGGATAATGACTTCCCCCAACTGGATCGATGTGTCCATTGACCGCCCCTTTGGGATCATCCACGTCTCTTCCCTACCCCCTCGAAGACACATGCAAAGAGGAAAAAAGATGGAGGAATCTGCGATAAAGCCGCTCGATACGATCTAATGACGTCATCGGGTCGTCCATAGCTAGGTGATGACAAGGACAATTGGTAACGTATATTTTTGTTTCAGATGGTGGGTAAAGAAGATTGCACCTCGCTCTTCCGTAAGTTCTCTTTGATACTTCCTGGAACGTTGTTGATCGTGGACACTGTGGGTATCCCGTTTCCATTGCAAAGTATGTCCTTTTGGAGGAAGGAAACGTGAGGTGAAGATATGCATGGCGTTGCGGGAAGCGTTTGTTTGTCACTCCGCACCATGAGACACCGAACCCGACAGAGAAGGAAAAAAAAATCACGACAAAAATTTTTTTCACACCTGGACAAAGGGAAGCAAGGCGAAGTCAGCATGGGAGCTCATCGCTCAAAATCTCAGCTGTAGGTTCCCTCGTATTTCATGCCCACGGCCCAAGTCCGGCCGGATTTATGGGGCAACTTTGTTGCCTACATTCATCAGCGGAGAGCCTCTCTCTTTCTCGGTCTTAATTAAAGAGATAGGTGAACTCTCCCTCGCAGATAGACTTGCCTTTGAATCTCCCTCTCAGCATCATAGCCCCGAGTTCCGGGTTGTATATGAATCGTGAGTTATATATGATGGTTCCGTCGTGTCGACAACGATCATCCCACCGGGAAATATTGCCGCCAGCTCGCTTTCATCATTTTGATTTCGGCTCCTGATATCCTACCATTCATCATGATCACCTTCAAGCCCCGATTTCGGCGAAGTCTTTCTTGCTAATCAATCATATCGCGAAATGTCGTTTACGTGCAAATTCTCCCGAGAAAAAAGGCATAAATTGGATGAACCAATTCTAACGATAATTTAATGTGGTTCATTAGAAGCCTCTTTTCAACTTTTTTGAATTATAGCTTTGCAAGAGGTCCTGTGGTTTATAAGAAACGGGATATAAATGAGAAAGAGAGGGATGTTGAAAGCAAGAAAATGAGGGAGGTAATAGAAGACGGCTCATTGTTAACGAGACTCAGGTCTTGGATTAGTGTGTAGAAGCCATAAACCTCCTTTTCTCTAATGAGAAGAATCCTGGTACATCGTCCAAGGATCTTCTTGTCTGAGAAAGACGTGGCAAAAAGAGCCCTCCATTGTTCCCTTCCCTACTTGACCCCTTGGACCTCGTTATCTCCGTCCCGACTCATCACGTACTGATCAATTACGACCGAACTGTCAACCATAAATGTCTTTCAGTCTTCTTTATGCTGTCATGGATGGGGAACAATGGGGAGAGGATGATCTGCATTTTTAAAGCGGAATATTCGGGGTATTGATTCCCTTTCATCATTTAGCAGAAGACGAGAGTCCATCGGTGATGACGTCATGCATGTCGGCTGGAAATGCCCTGTCCTCGTCTCGGATGGAAAGCGATAAAAGAAAAATTCGGAAGGAGGGGCAGGATGTTATTCATCTAAAGGGGAGAAGAAATCAGGGGAAGAGCACATTTCAAAGATTGAGGATTGAGTCTATATCTTTCTCCTCTATGGGATCCTAGAGAGAGAGAGAGAGAGAAAGAGAGAAGAATCCAGTCGTTTTTGCTGATCGATGCAATCCTTCCCATGCCAGATAGCTATAGTGGAGGCACGCCACGGGGATTATTGGAAATGTCTTCCATTCCTTCCCCCTCTTCGACTTCATTTCCATGGCACTCTCTTCTCCCTCTGACAGTTCGCCCTCTCCCCCCCCCCCTCCCCCCTCTCTCCATCCCCCTTCCACTTCCACTTATTCCCTTTTGCTTTCATCTTCCACATCCTCGCTTCTGAAAGACACCTCACTCATTTTGTTGGTGTCAGCTCCATGTCCTTTTGACGTTCAAGCCTGGACACAGCACCCATTTGAATGATGAGCCTCAATGAGTTCTCATGGCATCATTCTGCTCCCAGAGGGGAAGAAAAAAATAATTAATTAATTAGTGCACACCCGGAAACGGGCAATGAAACCTGTCCGTCGTCAGTAAGGGATGTCCCACGAGAAATGAGAACCGTGTGAACCTGGGCGTATCACCAGGCAAGCTCTTTTTTTTTTAATTGGGGCTTTTGTCTTCTTCCCCCGCTGGGACAAAGCCAGACCAAAAGCTTTGACCTCTGCTTACTTTGTTTCCTCGTAATTACGCCGTCACGACTGCCTAATTGCATTCAAAGGGTGGGATTTAGACCGACTTTGTCCGCCGAAGGGAGTTATTGGACCTGTAACAAGGAATAGAAAAATCCAGATAATCCAGTGCCCTGGTTTTCCTCGCAGCTGTGATTCGATTGACCAGCCCTGCATATTGGCTCCCCTCCCGTGGGCCCAACCCGGCTCATTCCTGGAAACAAGGAGATATTATGGAGGAAATTGAATTGGGCCATCAAATTGGGAAAGGGCCGTGGAATGGGAAAGGCCCTGGTGGAGAATTGAGAATAGATTCCTCGTCTATTCCATTCTAACCTGCTTATCCCTTTGCTTGGTTGCATCGCAATACTCAACACGTTTCGCTCCCTTCCCCTACTTCGTATGGCAGGCTCGTCCTCTCATTTGAATATGAGGACTCGCCTACCTATCACGTTTCGAGGAGGTGGAAACGAAGTCGATTGACACAGGACTTCTTGGCTTGCGAGGCATTCTTTTCATCATCACTCTGATATTCTTCTACTTTCTTTTTCTCTTTTGTGCAGTATTCGTCATTGGTAATATTTCTTTGCGTTTTTTTTAATATTTACCATGCATTTCCAGCATTAATCTTCCCCAGATGAGAAGATGGGGCTGGGGAACGGCAAGAGCTCCCTGTCAGTGTGGGATAAAAGTTGCTTGGAGGCATTTTTTCACTGTCATACCTGGAATGCATATCAGGAGAGGGTGGCATCAGGGAATGCAGTCACGACCATGCAGGGCCACTGGGGGAAACAAAAGTTGACAATGCCCCTCCTCTTGCCTTCTTTCTTTCCCTTTTTCATCCTTCGGAATATTTCCTTTTATATCTAAGGGCTGGAGCAGTGGAGATTCGCTAGATTAGGAATGCAAAGCACGAGGAGGGACGCTTGAGTTTCTCCTTGGATCGGCATGCCCTGAATAATAGAATGATTGAAGAAACTCCCAGCTTGGGCCCCAGATTGGATTATTTTAACCCAGCTGGGGTCTCCTCCCTTCATTCCAGTTTCTCACAAATTGATGGACCACTTGAGGGGAGATGGAATTTTTAGACCTCTAATATCCCATATAGCTCCATTTTGGGAGATCCCAGTGGGATATGAGGGCCGAACATGAAGGCGATTCGTCTTTTTCATCAGACCCATCTTGCCACTAGGACGACCCCACATTGTTTGACGACGCCCCATACGAGGAAGTAGAAGAAAAGAAAGATTGTCACTGGATGAAATGAAGCTGATGACATTCATACAAAATGATTTTTTTTTCATGTGGGCGTTGGATGACTTTTGTATGAGCCTGATTGCAAGTCCTTAGGGACTGAGACCACTAATATGAAGCATGCTACTTTTATTTCTCCTTAAGGCAGAAAAAAATTGTCAGGTGTCTTATGTCATCTTAACATAAGGGCACCAGGGGCAGAGGAAGGTTGTGAGTGCTTCATGTTACTGAAACAACTCAGTGAGATCTATCCATTTCCAATGAAGGGTCATGATGGACACTCACCCTTTCTTCAATGACCACCCTCTCAGAAGAGTTCTCGAATCATCTAATCAGATTAAAGGGCTCTAGCGGTTTCATTGACCGTTACTGAGATAATGGTGGCGTTTCTCAACGTAACGAATTCGCGAAGTTAGTGGACTGCAGCTTCATAGCTAGAACAATGTAGATTCTCAGTCCATTTGCCTGAGATCCTATTAGCCCAGCATTCCTTTTTTGTATTGCTGTTGCCTAGCTGAACAGGTCTATTAAATTTTTTTTTTGGTCAAGAGGGATCTAATGGCTTGGACATCTTTAGCAGAGAAATACGTTCTGCGAGGTGGAAATCATCTTGAAACCTCACTGCTGAACCTCTGAGTAAACTGAGGGTTCCTCACTGAGGAATTTTCTGTAGTTCTTCCCCTTCTGCGGTGACCAAGAACTGGTAACTGGACGCATCTGGGAGTTTAGAGCATCGGTGTTATGATCGACATATGAACTTGTGACGGTCAAAACACCAGCTTCCTGCTTTGAGAAAACCTGTGAGGATGAAAGCATGAGATAAATTCAGAGATATAGATTCCCCCAAGGTCTAACATTCCTCCTGAAGAAGCTTTTTGATATTCGGAGTCTCGAGGCGAAAAAAAAAAATCATCTACGCTATGGACAGACATACGCAGAGCAGAGTTATGCAAAGCGGCACTGAATATGAGTCATGCATCTCAAACATTTTTCTTTTGTATGGCCTAAAGGTGCTGACAGTCTCCCCCTTAGAGACAGACAGTGACAGGGTTGCTGCTGTGTAATGCCAAGCCTCGACGACGATAACGTGTGAATGAAGGGGTTCTCTCTCCCCTCCATCCCTTCATTTATCAACGCCAGGGAATTAATTGTCATTAAAGCAGCCCTGCATAGGAGATTGCGTTTCCCAGTTTTCTGATTGATGATCCTCGGTCCCAGTGATAATGGATGGCAAGGGAGGATCATCATGATGATGCCCTGAAACGGGTCTTTCGAGGTCGTCCCACTGGAGCATCATATGATTCATATATAGATACCCCCTCGAGTGCGGTGTCTGGAAGAAGGAATCGTCTCTCAGTCTCATTGACAAATCGTCTCAGACTCCATATATTCGATGAAAAGGACCCTTCATTATCCTCTCGCCTTTCCTGCCGCTCGCAATAGAAGCCATGTTATAATTTCATGAGGAAAAGACCATTTTCTTGAAAACACCAATTTCTCGAAGAGCTGTACGTTGTGGTTTTTTTTTCGAGCGGAGTTCTGGTCCTTGTTTTCTGAGATGAGGACGCATCGGACCGTGCCGTCGATCAAAGGTCATTATACAAACGGAAATGACGTCACTCCCGGTTTATAAATCATTATCAGACGTCGGTCGGGTAGATGGATTGACGTCCATTAAATGGTGCATGATGATAATTTAAATGACGGGGCGAGCTATAGGGGGTGATTAGCGAGAGCACCATTTCATTCACGGACTAGGAAGTTCCGTCATTATCTCGCCATTAATCTCATCTTGATATCACATGAAAGAAATAAAGGAAGGAAGAAAAAAAAGATGGGAGGGGTTTCGTTAGGAGGGATCGGCTGATGGTGTGTGTGTTGATGGCGTGTAATACTGCACTCAAAGCTCGGGTGATGACGATGTAACGATGTATGGGATTCAATCAGTAAAATGGTTAATGGTCAGGTGAGAAACGGGTGTTTCTGGATGATGGGCCGTTTGAGTTTCAGTCTTTATCATTAAGGTAGTTTCTTTTTCTTTTTTCTTCCATCGGATGATCGTGGGCTGAATTGAAGATCGCGTTGCCGTTGCGATCTTCTGTTTAAAAAAAATTTTTTTTCCTGACTGTTGCCCCACGTGTGAACTCGTAGTTGTAAGGAAGAATGGATCCCTCTATCATCGCCTTTACGTTGTCCACAGAAGCCTTTGAGGGAAAAGTAAAGGCAAAATTGATAGAGGTGTCGTTAATCCTGACGGAAATATAGTTTTGTTTACTTCCATTGTACATTCTGGGAGTTGCTGCATTTTGAATTATCCCAATCTGCCTATTAGATACAAAAGAAGTGTCCAAGACCATCACTTATATTGGTTGCAGATTCGAACCCCATTATTATGCTGCTTTTTTTCTTTTTACATACTATTCACGCTTTACGCTTCGGGTCTGAAATCAGCACGAAGCCTTTTAGTTTCGGTTTTATATGAACAGCAGTTAGATGCGTTAGGTGGGAATAGTAATGAGAGAAGATTAGGTAGGAACGACTAGCAGTGACGTAGGCAGGAAATCGGCAAGGGGGGGGGGGGGTTGAGGCCAGGTACGCCAAGCTCCACTACCCGGAATTTACCTTTTCAAAGAAATCATGGTCAAGATCTCTCTCATCATAGAAAATGTACGACTTGGAACTTCATTTGGCTCACGACTTTAGATGAATGCCCGATAGTGGCTTTAGTTTCCGCGATCCCACGACTGAGTGGGAGGAGAGGGTAAAAAATTCAGGGGTAAGGGGGCAAAAAAGGCCAAAGGGCTGTAAATGAGAGCAGGGTTAACGAGGTGGAGGAGGACGATCGTCTAGGTTGGACCAAGGTAACGAGCCATCTCGGACTCTCTCCCCTTGCTCTCTGGCCTTTCCTTTCCTTAATGATTTCCTCCTCGTTCTGGATCCATTTCTTCTTACTTCTCCCCACCCTTTCTTCTCTTCTCCTCCACGATGAATTATCAAATACAGCTCCTGAAGGCTCAACTTGCGTCAAGTTAGATTGCTCCATTTTTCCAAGACTGATTTAAAAGCCTAATTGATTTAATTCTCCAGCGCTAATTAGTCGTAATAAATGGATTACTCTCTGCCGATTTGTATTCCCTCTCGAGAGACGAATTGGGTTTAAGGCTTAAAAGATTTCCCCACAGAAAAACTATTATTACTGTTGGACGAAGAGCACGTGGTGGGACAGGAAGAGGTTCCAGTGGTCGATTCCAAATGCCCATTCACGTCGAGGCAGGTGCTCAGGACTCGACCAGCGTGGAAGGAAAAGAAAAAAACATGACCCAATATCTTTCCCCACTTGCACATAAACGTATTTTTTTTTTAAGAAGAGAGATTCCATGAATAACACTCGTGTGAGTGTTCAGCATGAATCCCATACCATGCTCGGCAATGCCATGCAATGCAATGCCATGCCATGCCATGCAATGCCGTGCCGTGCAATGGTCCTCGTTCCCTCCCTCCGGAAAAAAGTCCCTTCATCCTCTTGTCGAGTGGTTCTTTTGTCGTCGACAGGAAATGACGTTTCCTTGTTCAGCCATGCGACAAACTACTGCTTCTTGCTCTAGGCATTTTATTTTCTCCCCTTGCAGCTCTTCTCGGCTTCGACTTCATTGCGATGAGGTTCTTTCATGGTTGAAGATGTACTCTACAGAAAAAGCCTACAATAATGGACGCTTTGGAGCTTACGCTCCTCTGAGTTTGATGTTAGGACGACGGCGTGCATTCGCCTCGGGACCAGAACGTTCGAGTGTCAAGCAATATTGTCTATATGTTAGGATATTGCGTAATCCTCTTGCTCTGTACGTGTCCCCACCCATCCTTTCTCGTTTTTCCTTTCCTGTCGCCAGGGCCGGATATGTCTATCACGCAGACATACATAGACGCTTCATTAGCACTACTTTCACGGCGTGTGACGTCACATCGTATTGGCTTCTCAGTAGGTGTGTCTCGTCTTCACGCCATCTGGTACTCACGACCGGTTCTCTTTTTTTTCATCAGGCACTGACTTATGGCGAACCGGGCCCGAATGATGTGTCAACCCACCGAGTCTGTGAAATTTATTCCGGCCCTTAAACCGCATCAGGTATTGCAGGATGGATCCGTTCAGCTGCGGTTTCGTCTGCTGCTTTTGCAAGTGAAGGGAGTACGCCCACCCATCTGAGTGTCCTGCGCGCCTGGTGTCGGGGGGCGAGCGGAGTTCGATTCCCCTCCCTCCCTGTTGAGATCTAATTCAGAATGCAACGTTTTTGAAGTGTGTAATATTGGATCAGACTTAATCAAGCCCTAAATTCATCGAGGAGGAGAACCGTAGACTTCCCAAAGCAGCATGTGATTCTAATTATCTTCTGGCTTGATTGCATGAAGAGTAAGTAGTTGAAATGCCGATGCTTATGCCGAATTGCATCCCCGTTGGAGTGCGAAGTTCCTCGCCAGCAGATTCATATCTGCGGAGGGCGTGCACGATGCGGTGAGCCTTGGCCCCATACGTGCTGGTAACCAAAACCAGCCAGATGAAGAGCTGGGAGTGTGTATATAAGTGCATGAATGCACACTCACGCCTAACACCTCTCGCCTATATATAGAGAAAGCTTAGGCCTAACTGGTCTTGTCCCCTTTTTTGGGTTTCTCTCCCGTCGTGATGAAGAGCATGTCCCCCTTGCCCTCTCCATCCTTTATCATTTTCATACCAGTGATATATCGCCTCAACTATAAGGACAAATCAAAGAATGGCTGCTCAGGGTGTGTCCAAGAAGACGAGCCTTGAAGGGAGAGCTAGGAGCGTGTGAGCTCATACAAAACCGGTGCATGATGAATGTAAGACCGTGGAGCCATTTATAAGCGAGTTCTTCGTATCGGGGCGTGGATATATTATATTCGTCTCTCACGTATGCATCAATGGATGCCAGTGTCTGTCAATAGAGGGAGGTTCCACACGTGTCTCCAAGGCCTTCCACTCACTTTCGTCGCTCTTTCTCTTCTCGCATACCTTGTATGTACATGGCTGCGTGCATGTGTTCGTATTTGTACTGCACTCCGGAGTTTCCACGTTCAAGGTTTTTGTGCGTGCGTGCCAGGAGGACCTTTGCATCTCGGTGCGTTCCTCTGTTTGGGCGTTTCGTCGTCGTAGAACTTTCAACTTCCCCCCCAGAGTGAAAAACAAAGGCGAGAACGATGCGGAACATCAAACGTGATTTATCTACATCGTAATATTGTATTGTTTTTCCGGTCGTCTCTGCAGGACCATTTTTTTTTTCCCTCAGAGTTGCCAGGGGCAACCCTGGGCGATAGCAGTGATGTCTCGATTGAAAAGGAAGGAGGGGAAAGCCGGAGCGCTATACACAGGGTGAATTTCCCACTCTTCCTTCCCTCATCGACACGTGCGGGCCATCAACTCGAGAAGAGTATGAAAATGAGGGGAACATTCAAATAGTGGGTCTCTTTGGGTTTACGGCACTGGCCCTATCGTATTATGCACACGAGTCCTCGTTTCCACCTCTTCAGACGTCATCATTGTCATATCCCCAGGTAAAAAGAGAAGAGATAGCGTATTATGTACTCCTCTCTCACAATCCAACTGCGGATCTTCGTTTGGCCTCCATGCCTGGATTAGTCCTATGTACAACGGCTGTGGTGCATGTGCGGCTGCATGACTGTGTGTCTGTATGTGTGTGTCTGTATGTTTGTGTCTGTATGTGAGAGAGAGATTATACAATAAGGTATGTGTTTTCGCACCTGAAGAGATTAGCCCGTGGAATACATGGAGTGGCGTCGCGTACGTGACCGAGCAAGAAAATACGCCTGGCAGAGAAGAGAAGATTTGGCAAACAATGCTCGGAAGAGGCCTGAAGAGAGACCTCGTATTATAGCTTGGGCTGTACTCACTAAAGTTCACGCACGTTTCCTCGGCTCTCCTCTGTGACTCAAGCCCAGCTGTTTTCCGCGCTTTATCAGTCCACTTCCTCAAAGATAGAAAAATACATAGAAACGCTTCCTGTTGCATGGAGACACCCCTATCTGTCCAACGTGATGCATCCTAAGTGTGCTTTCCATTTTATTTCATTTTGTCAAGTCTTCGGAGCAGAGGTGTTGAAACGAAGATGAGTTGGAAGATTGGAAGTCAGAGTGTCTTGAGCCGGCCTGTCGCTTTGCTCAACCTGGGTTTTGAGGACGAGGTGAGCAAAGTTTCAGGTGTGTTCAAGGCCGCTCTCGTTCGACCCCGAAGACGACAGAGGAAATTGAAGAGGAAGATGGGAAGAGCGACTCAGACTTCGCCAGTCTGTGTCGCGTGCTGCAACTTTGTTTATCCAGGGCTGGGACGCCATTAAACCCAGTGTTTGGACAGCTGAGATCTCGGCCCGAATGGGAAATTACTTAGCGTTTGCATGCCCCATACACCAGCCTAGATCTACCTCCTCTCTCTCTTTCTTTCTCTCTCTCTCTCTATCCCTCTCTCCCACTCTCTTTGACTTTTTCTAATTTGAAAGCCCTCATATCAAAAATAGCTCTCCCATGAAAAATTTTGATTAGGTCATCACGACTGCATGGAAGGTTATCCGAAGACACGAGAAAGCCTGAATTCCACCTGATTCTTGCTTCAGCCTATGTACCTGTGTGAAAGGAGGTGAGCAAAGTCTCAGGTGTGGACGCAGGTTGCCATATCGACCCAATTCTTCGAATCTCGACCCAATTCTTCGAATCTCGAAGTCCCACAATTCTTCTAACTCTGCATCGCCTGAGCTTAGCCCTTTGAGTTTGTACAAGGTCATAATTCTTCCGAGAATTTTGACTAGAATTTTGTTCGTGACAGCATATTAAGAATATCAGTGACTCAGCTGCAAGATGTTTCAAAAGCTGCAGCTGGATCTAACCAAAACCAGTCCGAAGCGTAATTAGTTGCAGCTTTTCTGTGTTTTGCCGAGTCTTTCTTGCAGGAGAACACAGGCTCCAGAGAGCCGATTGATCTCACCTGGTATGGACCTTCAGCATTCCCAATGAGCCTTCAGAAAGGCCTCATTGTTCCCGTATGGACAAAAGATTTTCTCTGGAATTCCTCCGCACGTGTATGAGAAGAGGAAGAGTCGGCATTTGCTTTTGATGACTCCGTATGGGAAGGATGATACGGGGCACTGCATCGCATCTCTAATTGCCTCCTCGTTTTCCATGCAAGGCAAGTCTTCCTTGCCCCAGTGAACACGTCCATTGTCCTTCTTTCCATATGGGGAATTTCTCTCTCCTTTCTTCTATTCCCTCTTCTGCTATATTTTTGGTCTCAATCGAGACAAAGGCACCTGTGCACTGGACAGGTAAATGCGCTCTGAAAGTCATGCATCAGGAGGGGGAAAAATATCCTTCAAGGGAGAAAATAGCCAGTTGGTTCTAGCGATGGAAGCCTTATAGCTTAGCTGATGCCAATTGGATTGAACTGTCAGAGGAAGAAAGAGGAAATGCAAAGGGAGATCATTCATCACGGATGATGACCGGCCCTGCATCATTATATGACAACAGCCACCTCCTTTATGCCGTGTAATGGATGCATGCAATTGATTTCTTCCGCCACGGTCTCACAAAAAAACGTGTCTGTGTGTGCATGTAATGACCGGCTCTGATGGCTCGCGGGATCTCCCGTCCTTGACTGACGGGGATATACAATTTCATAATTTCCTCCTATCCAAGCATCCGGATAGGGAAACCATATACGAAGAAGCTTTAAATACCCTGGCTTTTATTAGTTTGAGCCGATTATTGATACACAAGACATCGTGTTCTAGAGGCTCAGAAGGAAACCCCATTGGGAAGGGAAAGACAAGGAAGGGAAACGGACCGACCGCTTGAGGGTATAAATCGAAGGGGGAGGCGAGGGAAGACTTGCCGGATCCTAATCAAAGCGGGAGACACGCAAGGCGCCCGTCACTGTCGCCACAGTCGTGAGTCTGCTGACCAGGAATCCGCTACTAGAGTTTCATGAGCTATATTCCACTGTGTCTGCTTATTAAATGAGTGAAACGAAACACTTACTGTCATTTCCCTACGTCTTACGCTCGTTTTTCTTGTGTGGTGTTGTGGCCATATTGCATATCGATGGGCAGAAGCTCGTCTATCCTCAGCGCCTGCGAAGGTGAGTCGCTCCGTTAGTGTCTTACTGGCTTGTCGAGGTCGCCATGAAGGCTTCACGCAGTCGCGGACTCTCCCTTGTTTTCGTGCTGCCATTATTGTTAAATCCATTTCCGCTCGGGACTGGAAGTCTACGAACTTTTATCGCACACCGGGAAGACATTTGAAGCAGACTAGTTTTTTTGCGGTTGGGTCACATACAGTTTGTATACAGTTGGAACGTACAGGATGATTCATAAGTTTGTTTCCAATCTATTCACGTTAACAGGGAAGGAAAAAGTGTTTGCTTCTCAGGAAACCGATTGAATCGATGAAAGAGCACCTTTTTTTTTTTTCCTACAGAGTATCTAAACTGCCCTCTCCCGGAGAGGACGGGTAAACTGTTTCAAAGTTGTTATCAGAGTGACCCCAATTCCCATGACGTTGTGGAGAGGGAAATGAATTCACGAGGTGCCTGTGCGTGGATGAGGACGCGGAACATCACAGGGTCATAACCTTATCAAGACAGAAAAATACGTTTGCTCCAGGATGCTGGATTTGTAATTAGTTTTCTTTTGGGGGTGCACTGCTCTACCTGTATGCATGAGTATGATAGTAATCTCGTGAATCGCACTGTACAGTGTAATGTTTTATCCAGTACTGTACACGCTTCGGTGGATGCAGCTTTTATACTTGTTCGTGTTGCATCCCTGGTTGCTAGATCTTCTTTGGGGGTATGCACTATTCAGTAATCACCCAGGTGTTTTTTGCTCCTGTCGAGGTTGCCATGCTGATACCCTTTCAGTCGCTGCGTGCCCAATTGGGACATGGTGTGTTGCACATGGTATGCTACATATTAATAAAGGACCGACACCGAGCACGACACCTGACATGGAAGGAAGTCACGTGGTTAGGTTCGAAAGTACGCCGAGATTTCCATCAGCAATGAAACGCCTAAATCCTCCGCATGAATTCCCACTGCTCCCAACCTCATGGATGGCGTATTTCGTTCTGCAAGTGGAATATAACGTATAATTGAATCCATGGTCTTTCCTGAGACAATTGTGCTGAAGCATCAGATCATCTCAGTTGGTCATACGATGGTATCCTGTGGCAACAACTCTGCTGATTAATAGTGGCCGCTGCTTCTATACAAACTAATGTTCGGATGGGGAATCCCATTGCATAGTTTACGTGCCATAACGCAGACAGAATCAAAAAGAGGGATCAGAAACATAAGTAAATACTTGTAGATTCAGTTTGGAATGGGAATCGACGAACTCACGCAGTACATAAACGTGCACGCTTCTCCCCCCCCCCCCAGCCCGCGACAAATATTTTTTTATTTCAGGCGTAGAATGCAAACTAGAAGTGGAAAATAAGATGCCAAAAGAAAAAATTGTGGAACTTCTAAATTCGTCTTGTCTTGCTTGAATGCTGACGTAGAAATCGAACAAGCAGAATATTCCTTTCCAAGGGAAAAGCTCCTGTGCCTGTTTAAGCTGGTGCATTCGCTTCTTTCCTTTGATCGTTAGTCCTACTCTTCTGCGATGAGGAAAAATTGCGTATCGTCGGAGAGCCAGTTAAAGACGCCTCTCCTATAATGTGCAATTTGCTGTCATCGTCGCAAAGGATAAGCAGCAATCCGGGTGAAAGAAAATACTATACCGGCTCAGAAATTCGTAAGGAATGGGGACTTTTTTCTTCTGAAAGACTTCATCGTATAATTAATTTGCCGGAAGGATTCTGTGCAATCGATCAACGCGAAAATCTTTTTAAAGTCTTTCCATAAGCATAATCAACGATGAAGATGAGGGAAAGCATCGAAGAAAGAAAAAAGCCATTTTGGGAACCCCAGCCTCATGCGTAGCAACAGCCACAGCGCCTCTACAGTGCCTGTTCACTTTTGTGACTCGGCCCGACTCGGTCCTGCGATGGGGTGTGTATGAGGGCCTTGCACGGGAGTGCACTTGATGTGGTTGTGCGGGGAACACTCCACAATGTACAGGGTGACCCAAAAAATGTGACTGAAATATTTAAGAAGAGACGACGAGGTATTTTTTACTGTTTCATGTTTTGCGTTCATGTACATGTACACGTGCTTCATAATAGGATAATAGTTTTTAATATTTATAGGTAATTAAACTAACAGGTTCACAGACGGACATGTTTAATAAGCCTGCCGTCCCGCTGTGAGCAAATCTTCCTTTGGACAGTGTCACCGACCATGCAACAGATGTTTAACAAAATTCCGAAATTATTCATACGGACTGAACGAGGTTTCCAATAATGGTTCTCGATTACATCGACCAAAATGCCCGCTGTTCTGAACCTCAGAACTAGCCGCAGCAAAGTGTTCTTAGCGGTGGATTTTGTCGAACTCATTGCGGAACCATTCAATACAGACGTCATGATCGGTTTGACATTTCTACCTTCTCCATAAGTTCTAAAATAACATTTGACGAACCAAATTTTTTTCATTCTGTGTTAACAGATACATCTTTCTTATAAATTTCCTGTTACAACAGAGTAAATATTATATTACAATACGGTTAGGTTTATGAGCCACCCTGTAGTTCGCTGCTTGCTCTCCTGCGGCATGCAATCGAACGACTGAAAGGAGCGCGTCAACGGCGAGAATACGACAAAGGCCGCCTGAAGCCTTCTTTCCAACTCGACTTATTGCAAGGATGACTGAAATATATCACGTCAGAGACATCTGCAGGTCGTTCACTTCACTCGCGGAGCTCCTGTTGAAAAGAGCAGTCGGCGTCAGACCTTGCTCGAGGTGGAGGCTCGTCTTGCTTGTGTTTAACGATTCCCATGTCAAAAAAATAAGCGATTAATAATAGCCTGGGAGAAAGCGGGAAAAGCAGGCAGCCACACACGCTCGCAACGACCCAAATGCGACTGCTGTTTTTTTTTTTTCAGAGGTGGGATGGATGGCATGTCGAGTTGTCTGAAGGGGAGCAAGTCTTGCATAAAGTGTAAAAAATGGCACCTGTTCCAAACTCCGGCTTCGTCTTGTGTCGAGCGATGCAGACGATCTGCATGCCCAGGCAGATAAATCTGGCAACTTTTCCTGGCAACCATTCGTCTGATGTGCCGATTTTTCGCTATTCGGAACTTTTAAAATTTTTATACGAAGCCTTTCTCGTCGTGGCAAGGGCTTCGTCCCCTCCGACCCCTTCCGTCCCCAACTTCCTCGGTTCTCCCGTAGATGCTGGCCGGGTTAATATCGAATTACTTAGTTTATATTCGAGATTACGTCAGAGCCGACTCGCTAGGGGAGACTCGGGTTCCGCTATGGAAACCATTTCCCATGACATAAATCAACGCTCAACTCCTAATAGCGTGGGAGAAAACCCGCGACAAAATGCGAATTCCAACGAGTTATAGTTAGCGAGAGGTCGTAGGCCTTTCAGATTCCACTCATCCCCAGATATATGGATTGCTTTGTGGATGGTCTAGATAATCTAGCGGATTTCAGGCGACAACTGTTCGACATACGAGTTTGGAAAACCGGCTCTTTCTCTCGCTCGGTTCTCTTTTTATGACATGAATCATTATGGCTTCCTGTCTTTGATATAAATTTAGATACCGTAACGATTCCCATCCCCGAAGGATCAGGTGAAATTGGAACATTTTTTCCGATGGTTTTTCTCCACCGCTTAAGTGTGGGAACGTCGAAGCTCTAACAGCCGAACGTTTCTCAAGAATGGATCGAAATGAAATCCCTCCCCCACTCTTTTTCCGGGCATCTTATCAAGCGAAGTTTGGGAAATGTGTAGTCTCATACCAAACATTTGGCACCGTGACTGAATCTCGTCGTTCTTTCCGCATCGAGGGACTGGAATGGCATTCGGGCATAACTCAGCATCAACACGATAAGCCAGGGTGGAACTATGCGTCTAGGCTTTAGTGCTTCCCCCCCTTTTTTTTTTCCTTTTCCTATTTCTTGATGAGCAATCCATTCTTTTGGTGGGTCCCTTGGCTCCGCTTCCGCCTCATCAATTTCCCAGAGGCATTTACCGGTGGTGAGCGAATCCCGATTAATGCCTGTACTGTAGAAACGGAGTCGAATCTCGGAATCGAATCGATTTCGGAAATCAGTAGCGAAGAACGTAATATAGAGACTACACATTTCCCAAACTTCGCTTGATAAGATGCCCGGAAAAAGAGTGGGGGAGGGATTTCATTTCGATCCATTCTTGAGAAACGTTCGGCTTGGATTTTAAAAATTGTGAAACTTGGCTCTGATTTTCCCTGCTTCGTCTTAGAAAAGTTGCATGATGCTTAAGTTTCGCCAGATTTGTCGAGCGTGACGAGTCACAACTGACAGATGGTACCGTAAACTTAAGAACTTAACTGCGGGCGGGGCCAGATCCACCCTGGCAAAGCTGGGCATCCACCCTGGCAAAGCTGGGCATCCACCCTGGCAAAGCTGGGCATCCACCCTGGCAATGCTGGGCTTCCACCGTGTGGGTCTATTTGGATGCTGCTGTTGTTTCTACGCCATAAAAGTGAAGCTAACGGGGTTGGGTAACGTACGGCCCAGCTTTAGACTTGACGCTTTCAGAAATACAACACCTTTCCGGATTTCCCCTAGGAAATATAAAAAGAGGAAGATATGGGCATGTTCTCTTGCGACATCGGAGAGTCGTAATGCGCTCGAGAAGAGACTTGCATTCCGTCGAGCCAGCGTGCTCCAAAATGCTTCTTTCGATTCTCTGCGTGATTGGGACGCGACACCCCATATTTCTCGTACCGTCGCCTAGTTTTTCTATATCCTTCCCGCGATAACCTCGCGGTCTCTTTTCTCAAAATAAGGAAATTAGGCTGCTGACGCCATCGCATAGTTTCCTGGATTACTCCGGCATGGAAACTTCACAAATTACGTTGACGATCGCGAGAAACCTGACATCTGTTTGTTTTTAGAGCAATTTCGTCCAGCAACAGACGTATCCGAAAGGTTCTCGTTAAATTTTGTAAATCTGGAATGGAGCCGGGTCGTCCCTCCTTCGCTTCGACCGCCAACCATCTGGCATCCTCTCCTGCCATCCTCTCCTGACATCCTCCTCCATCATCTTTCGTCGTGTTCATCTCCGATTATTGTGATCGTACACGGCAGTGCATAGGAAGGGGGGAGGGGAGGTGGGGGGATTTGGTCTTTAAAGTGCTCTATTTCGGTTTCCTTCTGAGAACAGACGTCATCTGCCCTTAGAGGAAATTCNGGGGGGGGGGGGGGGGGGGGAGCTACTGGACTCGGCTTCTCCTTCGCTCTCTTTTTCGATGCGGAATAGATAGCCTTTGATTTGAGGGCCGGCCGCCCCGACGGTAAACACGCGGTCTGGTCGGTCTGGAACGGACTCGCTTTGTCCGGGCCGTGGTTCTTTAACCGAGATGGAAGGCAATCAGAAGTCGTGTCATCGTATTCAACGAAATGTCATGACGGAAGCGGGGGAGGACGACTTGCTGCAGGGAAGTGGGAGGAAATGGGTTGAAAAAGATGCGTTTTTCATCGTCCGTTGAGTTCCTTCCTCCCTCGACGAGCTAAACAGAGCCAGCAGTGCACAAGAAAAATGCACGTCTTTTCCACTCATTTCCTCCGAGTGGAACAAAAATCAATACCGAAAGTTTTCTTTCGTGTATCAGGGCCTCGCGTATGAGTCGAGCCAGAGATGTTAATTGCGTTTATGGATTAATTTCGTTCATTCCGCCAAATGGTTGCCTCATTGGAATCCATTAGCCCCCGGGAAGATGTTGCTCCTGTTTAATGAGCCACATAGGGCTCCCATCCACTCCTCTAATTGAATTCTGTCCCTCTGCGCACTGCCAGACCTCGGATGCTCACTTCCTTCGACCTCTTTTTTTTTTCTCTTTTTTCCCCTAACGCGTGACTCGGGATTCGACGCAATTACGAGAATTATTTTCATTCCGCATATTTTCCGTAGCGACGTTCTCGGATCTGACGAAGGGGCACAGGCGCGTAAAGCAACACCATCGGAAGGAAATCTCTTTCGCGAAATGTCCATCCCTAACGTAACGTAATGGAGGAGCCCGAATCCTGCAGTGGAGGGATTCAATCAATGAGATCTCGCAAATGGTGTTCTTCCAATTATTGCTTCTTTCTCTTTCCCCCCCTCCTCTCTCTCTCTTTCTTCAATTGACTTCATTGCAGTCATTTCCTCATCGACTGCAGTTCCCCTTCTGCTTCCCTGTCAATTGACGGAGCCTTTACGGCCTAAAATTCGGCCGCCTCTTCGCAGGAAACTCCCAGAGAGACTGACCCAGATGATGCTTTCCCGATTTCAGAACTCGTCGCACGGCAGATTCTGGATGGGACACGCGAAAGGGAAAAGCGCGAAACCCTTTCCTCGAGCTCCGCCGAGTGTAAAAGGTCGTTCCGATCGTTCTCGGAACGGGCAGGGGTACAGCCTTCATCTAACCGGGAATGGAAGGCGGGGAACGTGCGATATATTAAAGAGTGATAGAAGGCTCGTCGGGACGAAGGGAAGAGAGGAGGGGGGAACGGGAGAGGAAAGGAGGCACGAAAATCGATAGCGTTCGGGTGGCGGGTGGCGGCTCCATTTTCTCCGAATTTTCTCGCTTAATTCTGATCCGATTAGAGGCACTGTTCATTCCCTCCTCGTTTCATTCCCCCTGCCAAGATCCCATTCTTTGGTCGAGATTACGTCCTTCTTCGTCTTTCTCCTTTCTTCATCCCAGACCGAGCCCTTCCATACGTTCCTCTCCCCCCCCCCGTCATCTTTCTTCCGTCATCATTATTAGTATTATGTGCCACGGCGCGACGGCAGTCCTCGGGGATTCCGACTCCATCGCGTGTTTCCCCCTCGGTTCCATGCCCGAGTGCATGGTATTTCGTCGAAATGGCAGTCGCCCTCCCACTCGAAGGAGTTTCGTCGCCTCGAACGCGCGACCCCGACGAGGTCAAAGGTGAGACGTGCAGCTCGGCCTCGATCGAATGCAGCACGCCGGACTTTCCTTTTTACATTCCTCCGAGAGCCAGCCAGCCAGCCAGCCAGCCAGCCAGCCAGCCAGCCAGCCAGCCAGCCGTGATCGGCTTAGATCTAGTCGAGTACGACGTTAACACGCCTTTACATCATGATTCACGTTATCGAGGGACCCCCCTCTGAGCTTCACAAGGCACCAGGACGTGAATTCACGAGTGCAAGCGTTATTCATGATGTTAAGCTTTAAGCTTTTCGGTTGCTCGTTGGAAAGGCTAGAAATGACTTACCGTGAGCATCTCATGTTCGTGAAGTGCTTTCTTCATTCATGCATTCTACATTCATGCAGCTACCACAAAGGACGTCCTGTTAGAGGTTCTCGGAAGATGGAAGGGTCGCATCGCTTTGTGCCGTGACGTCACCAGAGCCCAGATCGAGCGCCGACGTCGAGTGCACACGGTGCATCGTTTCTGGTCCGCCATGGAAACCTGCCCCGCTCGTGTCTCTGGGCGATCGTTTGTAAACTGCGAACATCAGAACGTCTCATGCTTCTATTTGGCTCCCCTTTCATCTCGCGTGCTTAATCCCCGATGCGAAAGGCCTGAAGTAGGCTGAACCAAACGACAACAATATCTTCTAATGGACTTTGAAGTATCGCACTTTTGATGCAAAATTTGACGTCTTCTGTTCTTTACGAGGTGAACGCTGAAGTTTATGCGAGGGTTCCGGGAATTTCCGAGAACAATCACGTTGTTCATCAACGTCGACGTCCCGATTAGCCAAATTACAGGTGATACAAGTTGCATAAGCCCGTGTGATTAATTATGCCGAGGATGCGAACGGCATTTATTCATATCGACCATTTTCTTGCATCATTCATGCATCGATTTCGGAGCCGGGAGCGACGAAATGCGATGCGGCCCCGACCGTCTCCTCTGTTTGCTCCATCGCGTCCGCGTCGACACGACGACGACGACGACCGGTCCATTAACCCGCCTCTCGACTGCAGAGGAAACTGGAGAGGCAGCGTTGAAGGTCAAAGTTCGAACGAAGTCCAGGATCGACCGAGAAAGGAGGGTGAGAACGAGACCAGGTGATGGGGGCAGATGCAGATACACGGGAGCGAAGGGAGGACAAGGAACATTGTCCTCCCTTTCCCCCCTTCCCTCTCACTCTCTCTCGCTCGCTCGCTCGCTCGACGAGGGATTTTTCCCCGCCTGGGAGAATCCCCACCCGACAGTGATGGTTTCCTCCTCGCCCTCGGCCCAGCCGTCGGACGGCAGTCGGGATTCCGAGAGGAAAAGGCCGACTCCGATCACCTGCACGTCCTGTTCGTTTCGAATTTATCTCCGAGAGTGTCGCGCGGCAGCCAAGTGGCACACCTGACAGCGGAAATCCGCCTCAGAGAATCATGACGGATCCCTGCCGCTCCGACGCCTCATGAGCACTTTTAACCATCTTTCTCCCGAGATCTCGCTTCGGCGGCAGAGCCGAGTCGAATCGCGAACGAACGGTCCACGAGTCGACGCGAAAGCGATTCTCTTCGTAACGAATCGTTACCGGTGCCTCGCATCCTCGGAGAAACCGTGAGCAAGTTATCATCTCGAAGACCATAGTTTCACTTATTTATTATTATTATTTTTCCTACCTACGCCGGGGGGGTACGAGCGTCTGATTGGCAATTTCGTCGTTCGCTTTCGAGTACGACCCAGTCGTGTTCTCGTTCTGTGCAAAGGCATGCAAGTCTCACGTGCCGATTTCATTTGTTCCCGGGGAGAGGCTGCATCATTTGCGCACATCGGCGGGATTGCTCGTCCCCGAGGTGCCCGAAGCTGGCGTATTCGCATGGCTGCAGGAAATTTTCATGATGGCCTTTGCTCTCTGTCGGATGAGATCATTCGGAGCGATTTTTGACGAGCGAGTAAAGCGGGGCGACGTGAAGCGACTCGTCCGATGAAAATAGTGAGGAGATTTCGGCGGGTTCGCACGAACAGCAGGAACGAACGCGGGTTTCCTTTGCAATTTTCTGTGTGCATAGCCGTGACATGTTGAAACGCGAAGAAAAAAAACGTTTTGAAGACGTTATCTCGTCTGAGGTCGAGGAAGAAGGTCCGTAGCAAATGCAGGTATTCTTCATCCGTCTATAATCGCATCGCGGTTGATGATGATGATGACGATGACGATGATGGGCTAAATGATAATTCGAGCAGATTCGGCGTGTAATTGATGTCAAGAGATCACGGCCGACGATTACCCAAACTCTCTGAAACGCTGTTTCGCCCTAATTCCAGGTCTTTCCTCCTCCGAATTCCGCGTGTACGGGTCGAGAGTGCCAGGCTCTCCCCGAGGCTTCTGTCAGGCTTTCCCTGAGGCTTCTGCCTGGCTCTCCTCGAGGCTTCGTGCCAGGCTCTCCCCGAGGCTTCTGCCAGGTTCTCCCTGAGGCTTCGTGCCAGGCTCTCCTCGAGGCTTCGTGCTCGGGAATGATTCCGGGGCGGGGAGATCCATGGCGCTCATTTCCCTCGATGGCTCGTGTTGTTCGGAGGAGCTAAGAAGAGTTATTCGTTCGTATCAGAACGAGGATGAGAAGGACATGCACGCAATATGGTAGCAAGGGATAAGAAAGAAGGGAAAAAGAGGGGAAAAATACGATGATCTCTATACGTATTATGAAGGGGAGAGAAGGGGAGTTTCTCTCTCTTCTTATATCCTTCATCATCCAACCAGAAGCCATTCTCCCTCCTTAATGGACTCTTTCCGTGTTTTCTATCGCGATCCTCCTCAACTTCCGTTCGTTATGCCCTTCGTGCCTACCTCCATATACGTCAGGTGGTGTTCCGTCTGAATTCGGGAGGATCGAGGATCGAGGATCGAGACGAGACGAGACAAAAAATCCGGGCGATTCCCTCGTCCGAAAATAATTATCCCCGTTTCGACTTTAGCGGCTTCTGCCTGAATATGTTGCGCCCGATTCGTCTGTGGGCTTTCGAGGACGGGAGTTGAGCGGGATGAAAAACTTCAAAAGGCTGTGCGAAGAGCAAGAAAATTGAGAGGATGAGATTTCAAATGAGGTGTAATGGAAAATTTTTTTGAAGGTTTTAAGAGCATAAGCAGATTTGACGGAAATGAGAACCCCGAACATAATAGAATGCTTCGGTGAGCTTCCCGAGGGAACCCAGCAGGTTGTAACGGATGCTTTGAAACGGATTTGGATGCAATGGCCGACCTGTAATGGATTTAGGGAAATGACTGCTCCGACGGATGGGAAAAAAATGAAAGCTTCGTGCGACCCGTTGCCACTAACCTCTTTCTGTTTGCGAAATGTGTAACGGGTAGAATAACCATTGCGTATCTATTGTGAATCCATTGCGTATCCATTACCTGCTTGTGAACGTGCGAGACACAGATCAGTGCTTTGTCACTGTCCGCGAACGCAACAGGGAATTCCTTATCAAAGAGTATGAATAATGAGATGTTGAAGCGAATTTCGCGTTGTCGGCAGGTAAATGCGTGAGGTAAGAGGCCATAGTGACCGGTTGACAGCAGCAATCTCAGCGAGTGACAAAAAACCATGCGGAACTCCGAGCGAGCCACAAAAAAATTTGATCCGTTTCGTCGGCGAAAACTAAATTATCATGTAGATCCAGTATACTGCTTTTGCCGATCCAGTGAGAAAGCGAATTTTATGACATTTTAAAATGCTTTTCTTAAGTTCATTTTACATTTTTGGATGTAAAACAAGGCCATGAGCACTAGAACGATGAATTTTAGGGCAAAACCATAGAATAACTATAAGATAAAATAAAACACGGCGCAACTTTAAATACGGTTCTGACAGAGACGAACGGCCGGGTCGCTCGAAAAGGCAACAGCGTTTTTAGAGGCGAGCCGAAAGATGATAGAGATCACCCGGTCCTAATACGATGCTACGTAATGATGAGTTACTCGGTCCACCCGTGATTGCATGGCAGGGGCTGCCATGCAATCACGGACGAATCGCCGGACATAACTCACGACGGAAGACGCTGCCGCCGCGTGACTGATGCGCGATGGACCCCGCATTCGGATGGATGTCGGGTGCGGGCTGGGGATCCGAGGAGGAGGAGAGCTTTTTCTAAGAACTTGCAGGTGGGAAAAAGAGGAACAGGGAAGGAAATGAACGTGTCGTCTAAATTAAGCGTTTCGTGGATTCAGCCTTATGTACCTGTGGTTCTGGCCAATACTTTCTCTTTTTCACCTTTTTTTTCAAATACACCTTTTTTTTTTTAATCGTTAGAGGCAGTGGACTTGCGATCCCTTCCATCCATCCTTCCATCCTTCCATCCTTCTATCCTTCTATCCTTCCTCGATAATCCTACTGACACTTCTGCATGAGTCGTCGTGTTATATCCTAAACGAAGGGGAGCTAAGAGATTTTCCAACCAAGAGGAAATCGTCGCGATCGGTACGTGGAATTTCGAGGAATGAACGAGGAAAGAGAGGGCATAAGGTAAGCGTAAGCACGCCGGTTGCATAATTTGAAACCTTACTCCTGTTCGAACATTGGGACCGTAACAGCCAATCAAACGCTCGCCAAATGTCATTATAGGAAAATGGCGACTTCCATGTTAATACAGGTTTCAGCTCTACCTGAAAAGCAGGGAGTTAATGTTTTTGAGTAGCTCTTGGTTGGACTTGGGTTTTCCCGCCGTACATCACCAGAGCAAGGCAGACCAATCTTATCGTGTTGCCAAGATGAGTTTACCGAGTAGGCCCAACGTTAGGTGTAGGTTTGCATGAATTTTGCAATCAAAAGCAATGGTAATTTCGGAATCGGCAAATTGTTTACGAATTCAAGTTTCAAATCTAGTGTAGGATCCTTTCACATTTGCAGCATAGCCTATTTAATATCCTAAACTTTCCGAGGTTTATCTTCGCGGAATGATGGAAGGAAACTGTAGGGACAATGATGATAGAAAATTCATTGTGGAATAAAACTGGATGCATAAAATAAACCCCACCAATTGAATTTTATTAATTAACCAAGAATGATTAGAAA